>JAHZNI010001156.1:0-12082 GCA_027744415.1 Seira ritae
ATATAGGAAATAAACAAAAACAATTACGATTGCCTCATTCGCAACCTCCGTTATTAGCATTTTGAATTTCATCTAATCCCATGACTTAAAACTTGAGCTAGATCTTTCACTCTCCCCCATTGAAAGTACACCGTATCTTTCACGGAGCAAGAAATATTGACTACGTTCATCAATAAAAAACAAATGGTTAGAAATAATTTGTTGTAAATTTATTTACTGCAATGGGTGACATGGGAAAACCTACCTATTCTAAAGTTAGGAAAACCAGTCACAAGTCATATAAAGGATGACTTCCATTTGGCCAATTACAGTTGTAACCTACTCACTTGCTTCAACCTCCTTCCTCGCTTAGAGTATTCCCCGGAGTTATCATTTCGGCTCATGTTAGGCTCCCCCATGTCCAGTTCAAGGGGATAGAGATGCTGCACTGCTCTTGTAATAACTCCACCAGCAATTTTAATTTGAGCGAGTCTGTTTCCTCCGTCCTTGCTGGTGTAAAATCCGATTATTTTCCCCAGGGGCCAGTCAATTCTCTTTTTAGTTTCGTCTCCGACATACACAAGTTGACCCACTTTTGGTTGGCGGGTGGGCTTTTGCAACTGGGAGTTAACGAGTTGTCCAAGATATTCCTTTTCGAATCGCTTTCTCAGGTTTTTCTGTACGGTTTTCACATGATGATAGCGAATGCGCAGTTTTTTTGCTTCATCCATTTCTCCTTCGGGAAAGTGGGTAACACCAAATGGCTGCAAAAAATGCTTTGGCGTGAGTGGCTCCAAGTCCTTCGGTTCTTCACTAAGCTGGGTCAAGGGTCGGGAATTCATCACATCTGTGATGGTCGCCAAAACTGCCTCCATCTCACGTGCATTTAGTGATGCCTTTCCTATAGTCCTTTTCATCATATCTTTGGCTGTTCTGATCTGCCTTTCCCATTGGCCTCCCCACCACTTCGCCCAGACAGGGGAAAATTTCCATTGGATTTGGGAGACACCTTCGGCTTTCGTTATGACTTTCCAGTCCAATTTGTTGAACCACTTATTCAACCCGTGGAAATTTGTGCCATTATCACTATATATGATAGTTGGACGATGAAACTTTTGTGAGAACTTTTCCAATGCTTGTAGGAACGCGGATGTGGATAGTGACCGAATAAGCGTTATATACACAGCACGGTATATGCTGCAGGTGAAGATAACGAACCAAACCTTCTTCCCGTTTCGTAAGGTAAGATGACCACCAAGATCGACTCCCACAACATCAAATACATCTGCCTTTTTAATCCTGTCCAGTGGTAAAGGAGCTGGTGGTGGTACAACCGGTTTGGCGCTGAATCGTTTGCATGATGAGCAGTTATAAATTATACTGCGTACTGCTCGTCGTCCCTTAAGTACCCAGTACTTCTCCCGTATCTTTGAGCACAAATAATTCACTCCAGCATGACAATAGCCTTTGTGTAGCTCCTGGAGGAGGGTCTTCACTTCTGCACACGAGCTAGACAAAAGTATTGGGTACTTGAAACTTTCAGGAAGATTTCCATAAATAAGTCTCGTTCGCACTCTCATAACACCCCACTCATCCTTCACAATCTCCAGATTTTTCCTCAGGTGAAGAAGTGTTTCTTCATCAAACATCTTATCCTGCAGTTCCCGGACAAGAAGAAATTCTGACTTTTCTCGTTCCGCAAAGCTCAACGGACCACGTCTCATCTTTGTTTTGTCCTTAAGGCAGAAATTAAACAAGAATCTTCGTACCCAACCAATGACCTTTATCTTGAAATGAAAACTTTTCCAAGGTTGCACAGTTTCAAGCACGATCATTGTCATTGTAGGGGCTTTCTCCTTCTTTCTCTCAGCCAATACCATTTTCTCATCCGCGACTGCATTACTTCTTGGCCACATCTGTGAATCGCCGTATAGCCAGTTCGGTCCTTCCCACCACCTGGATCTTAGAAACGAGCTCGGTGAGCAGCCACGGGAGGGTAGGTCGGCGGGATTGGAGTCCCCGGGAATATGCATCCATTCTCTTCCTACTAAATTAATGATTTCTCTAACTCTATTTTCCACAAAAACTCTCCAGTTCTCCTCACGTCTAATCCAGGCAATTGCTATTGTGGAATCGCTCCAGAACACTTTTTTAACGTCTTGTAGCTCTAATGCTGCGACGACTGTAGTGGTTAGTCTTGCTGCTATGAAACAAGCAATTAGTTCCAGCCTGGGCATTTCAGTAATGTTCATTGGAGCTATGCGGCTTTTTGCAGCAACCAACTGTACCGTCACACCTCCTTCATGTTCAATACGCAGAAAAATCACGGTTGCAATTGCTTTCGAACTCGCGTCGGAAAAAACGTGTAAGGACCACCTATCTCTATCATTACTTCCCATTGTCATGTTCCTTGGAAATCGGATTCGGTCCAATACTTTCAACTCGCTTATCCACTTTAAAAAGATGTCCGCGTCTGGACCCGGCAACTCTACGTCCCACCCAAGTTTTGATATCCACGCTTTCTGCAACAATTTCTTTATTGGCATTGTGATTGGTGAAATAAAACCCAAAGGATCAAAAAGTTTTTGGACGAAGGATAAGACACTTCGTTTAGTAACCTTCACGGGAGCATGTTCTCCTATAGGCCTTATAAACAATTCATCTCTTTTCCTGTCCCACATTACCCCTAAAACGGATATTATATGGGTTTCCTCATTTTCAAACTCGTCCAAGTTCGAAAGCCACATTCTCAAATCCATTTTTGCTCTACTTAAAATGGCTGTAGATTTCTCACGAAAATCCTTGTATTCTTCATACGTATGCGTGGAATAAACGCAATTATCCACGTACATTGCCGACAGAAGCTCTTGGCCTATTTTCCTTTCGTCTTCAGGTAGATTGTTTAAGTGCAGATGTAACACGGCCGCTAGAATAAAAGGGCTACAGGTTGCTCCAAAAGGCAGTCTGGCATGCCTGTATTCAACAATCTCTCTAATGTCTCGATCTTTCCACCAGAGAAAGCGAAGTTTATCACGGTCGTCCTCATGAACTGCAACCATCTGAAACGCCTTTCGAATGTCCGAGACAAATCCTACTCTCTTTTCACGAAAACGGCACAAAATATCTGGAATGAGTTTGATCATGTTTTCGCCTTTAAATAGACACTCGTTCAGGGAAGCTCCGTCAGATCGACATGAAGCGTCGAATACAATTCTTACCGGAGTGGTAAGACTATCTTTAATAACACCCCGATGTGGCAAACAATGCACATTTTCAGCTTTTTTCCCAGTACTTACTTTTTCAATAAAGTTTTCCTTTTCCCACTCATTCAAAATCTCACCGTATTTCTCGAATAAACCGGCCTCAAGCAATTTGCGCGAATTGCTCCTCAACCTTGCAACAGATACGTGTCTGTTTGTTCCTAATTTGGAACATCCTTCCTTCCAGGGAAGTCTCACGGAATATCTTCCGTCCTCCAACCTCGAGATCTCTTTCGAGAATTTTTCACGAGCCACGTTTTCCAGCTCTCTTGAGCATCTAGTCTCAACTGGGTCATTAATACCCAGTGCCTCTAATTCCCAGAGTTTAGAAATTTCAATGTCTGAAACAGCCATGGTCAGATTCACCTGGGCCTGAGTATTGCTCTCGCTGGGGTTTCGGACTTCACCCATCACAGTCCACCCTAGAAGGGTATCAGTAGCTACTGCGCCACATCTCAATTTCACATTAGTCACTTTCATAATTTTGCTCATTAGATCTGCTCCAATAAGCATGTCAATCCTCTTGGTGTTGTAATTTAATCCAGTAAGGTTGACACCATTTTCTCGGAGTTCCTGATATAGCAGGGAGGGATGAGAATTCATTGGTGGAATTAACCCACATATTTCTTCTTGATCTCGAACTACACATCTCACTCTCTCGTGACCCTCCAAGCCCATAACAGTTACCTCAAATAGGTTGTGATCAATTTGTTCAGTGATACCACTGAAGAGTGAATGGTCAATTAACTCGGAGTTAATTGGAACAAGCCCAAGTGCACGGGCAATCCTTTTGGTAATATAACTCCGCTGAGACCCACCATCAAGAAATGCGCGAATGACTTTTTCTCGCATCCCGGCTATTAGCTTGAGTATCAATGTCTGGAGAATAACATCGCTGGTACATTCCACGTTTGCAGTACTGGCAGACGTAGTCGAAGATAGGTCCTCCCTTTTTCGTTTTGCCGAATTTTGTCCCCCTCGTTTAGATTTGTACCTTTTGCATAAAATCTCTAAATGTCTTCCTTTGTCACACAGGGAGCATTCTAATTCGGCGTTGCAATCTCTGCCCATATGTCCTCCCCCACAACGAAAGCACAAACCCTTTCTTTTTAGATGGTCAATTTTTTCTTGATAATTCATGCGGTCCCCCTTGAAGCAATCATTTGATAAATGGTTGCTATAACCGCAAAAACAACACTTCTTAGCGTCACCCACATGCAAAGAGGAAATAGTCGATAACCTCGTCTTTTCCCCGGATCACTACTTCCTTGGCGCTGCGTAAATTGACGACTAATATCTAATCTTCGTTTAATGGCCACTTGCTTTTCGAGGAACGACATCAGTGAATCTAGTTTACTCTTTCTTCGAGTTTCGTCTTGGTCCTCGGTAGAAAGGGAATTCTGATGCCAACGTGCTTGTACGGCTTCCGGAAGGGCCCCTTCCACTAAAGGAAGAAGCCATGTTGCGGGATCCGTTTGCTCCATTCCAAGGGTTTTCAATGAGGTCAAATGCGAGTTGAGCAACAAGAACAACGTCTTCATAGGAATTTTCTCCTTTGAGTTAGCATTTGAGATCACTAGATTTAACAATTCACGTATGTAAACTTGCAACAGGTGGTCCTTATTGCCACATTCATTTTTAAGAGCTTCGATAGCAAGTTTGTAATTCTCATTCGAACGCGGATATGCTGCCACGATCTGGTAGGCATCCGTATCCTTTTTCAGTGCTTGTATTAACCAGAAGAATTTATCGCTTCCACTAAGGTCTGGATCTTCGTGAATTTTTTGAAACTGGGCCCACCATCCCAGCCAGTCCTTCAATTCACCTGAAAATTGTGGAATTTCGGGTGGAGCAAGCATTAGGTGCGACATTCTGCTAATGCCAGTGTCCTTCTTCTCCACCGTAACTAATTTCTCTTTTCGAACTTTCACTGTCTCAAATTTGGTTTTGATTTCGAGGGTTTCCCTTTGCTCAAGGTCCTCCACTTCTAAGTCAACCGTCGTTTTTGTCATCCTGATGGCTATTTTCTCATCAAAGTCTCTGATTTTTTGAAAGGACTGTTCAAAGAGACGAAACAACACTTCTACCCTCTCCTTATCAATATCCTTAACATCTAGCAGTGTCTGGAGCTCATTGAAAAGTTCATCAAACTCACGCCGAACTAGGTTCCGTCTTTTCTTTAACGCCTCCATTGTATACACCTCACGAATAAGCATACACCAAGAATCAATTTAGTTTGGTTAGCATCGTTGCCTTCCAAGCAAGATGTAACAAATCCAGGGAGCAAGATGTAACAAATCCAGGGAGGCGACGTGCCTCCTGGTCTGTAGATGAACACGATAAGCTATTTATGTTGTGGGTGTTAATAAAAAATATGCACACAAGAAATAGGTTTGATTTTATTTCGAATTCTTTAATTTTTATTTGTTCAATTTGCCCCAAGTATATTTACTTAACATTTTTTGACGAATAGTCAATATTTCAGCTCCTTTCTCTTTGGAGGTCTCTATCTGACTGCCCTTCTTGATATCGAGATCGAAACGTCTGTTGAGACATGAAAAGTACTTTTTCATTGAGGAAAGAGAGAGACAAGGCCCTATGAAATCCTACAAAGGGACCGACTAAAGAGACCCTAACGGGATCTCTTCCTGTTTTTCAACTCAAAAAATCTTCAAAAAAGGGAAGCTGAGCTTTTCAACAACAAGTCAAGGCAACTACAAGAATCATGACAAAGGAAACTTTTATGCGCATTATGTTAGAAAGTTGATTTAATGTTCTGTTTTTAAGCTAATACTGTTGCTAAGAATAAGAAGAACCTATAGAGAAAAAAAATCATTACAATCCTAACACTTGCAAGCCCAAAATTCATATTTCCCAAAAAAGGTTTGTCAGTACCCTTGGACTCATAAAATGTTGAATATCTCTTGGAAAAGCCCATTTAGTGTTCTAATTTTGTGTTATTATTGTTGCCTATAAAAAGGATATAGGAAATAAACAAAAACAATTACGATTGCCTCATTCGCAACCTCCGTTATTAGCATTTTGAATTTCATCTAATCCCATGACTTAAAACTTGAGCTAGATCTTTCAACCTATAAAAAGGAGATAGGAAATAAACAAAAACAATTACGATTGCCTCATTCGCAACCTCCGTTATTAGCATTTTGAATTTCATCTAATCCCATGACTTAAAACTTGAGCTAGATCTTTCACCCTCTTTTCTAGCTGCTTCTATGCCATATTATTTTCTGCTGCGGAGTTATCATTTAATTAGCGCAATATCCTTGTAAATAATTAATGAAATTGCTTCCGGAAAAAATAAGTTTTAAGTGACATGACAAAAATATATCATGGTCTGTGGCCATTTTGCTTGTAATTCTTCAAAAAAATGTATCAACTTTAATGTATCAGCTCGTGCGTTATGTGTTACTGCCTTTGTTTTTTTTCACGTGTTTTGCTGCATGACTTATTTTTGTGGATTCGCTAATTAATTAGGTAAATCATTTTATTGCTCTCTGAATACTGAGTATATACTACATGCATGATATTATATGTATTATGTTAATGTTAATGCGGTTTTATATTGTGTAAAATGTGAATAATAATATTTATTGGAAGGTAAATAGCATTTCCTAGTTTCAAAAATATGTACAGTGTTTGTTCTTTGACTTGAATACTTGAAATGAAACTGCAAAAAATGTCATAATTATATACATATGTTAAGGATAATTTAATTAGCTAAATTTGGTGCTTTTAAAATCACATACTCTTTTGGTCTTTTCCTGAACTTGTCTTTTCTTTGCGTGGGAATAGAAATAAGTGGCACATGCCACACATATTTACAGCGCTAAAATTTTAGTACTTATAGGTTTGTTCAATTTTCAACTTCAATTCAACTTGCTTTGGGCTTTTCATGGGAAAAACTTTCCCTTTGTTTGTAATAGTAATGATGATGACGTTTGCATAAACTTAGGTAAATTATGTTTACGTTGGTCGTGTATGCGTATCAATCTTTTTCCATTTCCTTCCTTTATCAATTTCTTTGTAAATGTCCTGAATAAAATACGATTTGTTCGATAAAACAACATGAAATAAACATATTCCATCTGAATAAATGTGTCAACTTTTTTGGAATTTCTACACAGGGTGTAAAACCAGAGAAAGGAGGTGTGTATAGAAACGACCATTGGAGCTGGAGTAATTGAAAATGTAATTGCTTTACTGTGAATACACGAGCTCTTCATCAAAAATGTTTAGAACTCTTGTTTTCTGGTTGCATAATATGAGGCATGTATGTACCATCTGAAGTAAATATTTTGCTTCTCAAGCCTGCCTGCCCGCCCGCGCTTCAAGCAGTATGTACGTAAACTGCAAATGTAACAAACAGGGACAGGTAAAAATGTTAAATGAAGGAAGTGAAAGTTTTTATTTGTCCAAAGGTCAAACTTTGCTCTGTCGCAATTTCCTCTTTGGAAGTCTCCAGTCTCCCATCAGAAAAACATCCGCCTGAATCCTGACATTTTCCTTATGAAATTCCTACTAGCTCTCTCTCTCTCTCTGTCCTTTTTCTCAATAAATATTCCAACTTTCTCTGTTTTCTTTCTGGAAAACATATACATTGTCATATTGTAATCTTAATGTTAACATCTTCCGTCATATTAAGTAAAATGTTAGACCTCTTCCTGTTTTCATCGTAAGGAAAGTTCTCTTCAACTTAAGTCTTATTTATGTATGTCCCATTCATTTATGGTTCCCTGTTTCAAAAAGGTAATTTTCGTGGAGCTCGGATGTGTGTATGCGATTGTTTCACTCAGTGTACTTCATTTTTTTAATCAAAATTAGAATAGTATTGCACTCATGTCACTTTATTTAATGAAGTACAACTTCCGGCATAATATACAACCCAATGTGAACGAGCCCAAGTAAGTGAACCCTAGTGAATTCGGTTCTAATCTGATATGTAGTTCCAAAGTAAAAGTCCATAAAATTTTAACAACAATAAATGGAAATGGGATAATTTAAATAGCTGTGATTTCACCAGCAGAAACAAATAAAAAATATATAGGACGTCAGATATCATGGAATGAGTTAACAAGTTAGGGAAATTCTTTATATGTAATATGATTGAATGATGCCAAAATATGAATAGGCAAAGACAAAGAGGAAATGCTCGGATCCGGGGCTTTAAGGCGGAGGTACTTATGCTAACATATCAAATGAAATTCGATAATTTCCAGTTGGATCGGTGCAGAAATGACAGGTTTTTGGAGTGTTTCATACATTTCGCACTTCCAAAATATTCTGGTGACATTACATTGTAACAATGAATATGCATATGAAGTTTGATTTGCAGAAAAGTTACTTCTGATTCCGAAGCAAAGAATATTCAATAGAAAATCACGACTGGATTCATCATTTCCGTGATTCAAATTCAAGCATCCTTCATCAACGAATCTTTTCCTGCCTCTCAAAACTTCTCATTTCATTTTCAAACAGAAACAACTTAAGACAAAAGAAGAACTTATGCCACCGGATGCTCCCACGCAGGAAAAAAATAAATCTGGAGCGGAAGACATATCTTCGAATTGTTCCACTCCAGTGGATATATGAGATGCATAAATAATTAATAAAAAAAATCGTTCACTCGAGCTTATAAATTTTCATTCATGCATTGAATTATAAGTAGGTTCATAAATTGAAGAAGTATTTTCATAATCAAGAGCCAATTTCCTGATGTAATAGAAACAAGGAAAATATAATTCTATCGAAAATTGAGAAATTCCAGCCTTGGCTTTTCAAAAGACAAAATTACTTATAATTTTCAAGTTGTATTTTCTTCAAGAGGCACGTGTGCTCTTAAAACTTATACATACAGGGTAGGTACATAAAAATTGTGAAAAATCGTTCGTTCAATATTTTCATTACAAAACAAAACTTGAGAAATCCGCACGTGTATACTTGAGACAGAAATAGAGAGTGAGGAATCTATACAGCAGGTGTCCAGGGAACATGAGGAAATATGCCAAAGTGACACTGATGTCTTCACCTCGCCACTGCACCGTCAAAATGACGAATATCGCTGTACTCACCAGGATCAAGATGAAGGTGAAGGCACACCACCACCTAAAAATCCTTCGCTTTTCCTAAGAATAAATACATATATTGCGTCAAATTGCTTGGAAATTTTTAATGATTATAAATAGCACGATTTTCCTCTTTCCCTTGAACACCAGAAGGAGGAGATAAAATGCTTTCTAGGAAAATAACCCTCACCTTTGCAACGAGCCACAGGCCGATGGAATTCACAAGAATTCGAATCAAACGGAGAACAATTTCCTCGATGACTATGGGCGGGTAGGAATCCCCATCGTGGCCTTGGAGCCTCACTCCAAAGAACTGGATAAACTGCCTGGAAAGGAGGTACTCAGAATCGAGCACCTACAAAAATATTAGCGGAAAGGAGAAAAAAAAGAAAGCACATAAATTCACTAAGAGATGAATCAAATCTGGCCCAGGGACTCTTTACTTGTCTTGGGAAAACATGATTACAGCGATAAATCATGTTTTCCTTTCAGCAAAACAAACATGCTGTATAGTTTTGTGTCGGCTGAAGATGAAATGGAATCCAGAAATTCTCAAATGAAAAAAAATCTTTTTAAGAAATCTCTAGGAAAAATAGACACCCACTGCAAACAACTTCGATAGAATCAGATTTGATTGAAATCGGAAAACTTGCAATGAGGAAAACTAAAAATGTACATAGATATGCATTTCTTACAATTTCTGAGACAAGGAAGAAAGTAGCAGCGATTTTCGTTTCATTGCTGAAATACTCCCAGATGAAATAAACGCCCTTCCCAATCGGATGCAGGGTTTCCTGCCTACACATCGCCTTATACCCCGCGATTGAAATATAGATAATGTAGGCATTCACGAGGAAGAAGATAATGAAACTGTAGGAAATACTCAGGGCATGGCTGGAATCCAAATTATCCGCTTTAATAGCACTTGTCGTATTTATGATGAGGAAGAGTGTCAGGCCAATGCAGGATATAATTGAGATAATTATCCATGCCAGGAAGCAGCCCTTGTGACCCTATAAATGGGAATGGAAAATTTCCACATTAACTCATTTTGTATTCAATACGTGAGGCATGGAAAGAGGATTTAATTAGAAAACCTTAATAATTGTCCCGATCACTAATAAGCCTATGTTGGCGATCAGACTCAAGCCGATCGATACGAGGAGAAAGCTCAGTTCTATGTACGCTGCAATGGAAAAGAATAATAAAAAGAAGAAAATCTTGTGAATTAGTAAATAGGATCACGTGAAAATAATGCATTTAAAATTTAAAAAAATATAAGTGAATCGTCTAAGTTGAGCTAAATCTTCAATGGCGCGCGAATGTTTAAAATCACCATGTTTAAAATAATTCGTGTGAAGCAATAATTATTTTGAATTTTTAAGCAGCCAAGTAAACGTCTATTTCAAATTGGACAGTTGCAATCATTTTTTTAGCCAAGAGACCCAGAAGAACATGCACAAATGCAGCTTTTTATTACGACACTTTTAACCGTCTTGTGCAAAAATGCATAATATAACCTTTTCAGGCGGACTTGATATTACATTTTTATAAGACTTAATTTACGGACGGACTAACATGACGAAATTATTAGTATCTGTCCGACATGAACTCCGTTATTCCTTCCAAAAATCATGATCATAATCAAGCACTTTCAAATGTCCCTGATTGTTCCACTTATCCCCTATTCCATAACGACTTACGGTATATCTCGAGTAGGTTTCCATCTTGGACTGAGAGCTCCTGATACAGGAACACTCCAATGTCCTTCACTTCGTTTCTTATGAGATTGACCTGGAATGGAATAATAATGAGAAGGTCTTGAGATTGCAAATCCGATAAAGGAAATTCTCAAAGTATTCTCTTCTTCCTCTAAACTAAACACGAACAGGAACCCATTTCCACTTTCCACACTCCACTCAGGAGGATGATATTGTTTTCTCGAAAACAAAAAAAATACTTGATAGACCTGCGACAGTTTTTATGAGGACAGAAGGCGATCATTTCCACTCGTCACTTCCTCTCTGATTCATTCCACGTATTCTATACATAAAACGCCTTTGTTTGTTTGTTTGTTTCAATTTTCAATTCCACTTCAGATTGATGCCATTATTGCGATTCATGTCACGTTAGGAAAATGCTTAAACTGCCTACTGCATGTGTATTGTATCATCTATTTTATCTGTATATTGTTGTTGTGTAGTGTATGCATACCGTCTCAACGATCGCTATCAGGAGGAGCACGTTCCCCATCGGGAGCCCCAAGCGGAGCCAAGGACTAACTGACATTTTATCCTGAGGCTGATTACTTTAATCGCATTTAAATCAGGGGAAAATGAGGAACTACAACTTCCAATGTACTTTGCAGCAGCTACCTACCTCACCTCCTTATCTAAAAATATTTTTTCTTGTCTCAGAGGAAATGCTCGTGGACCTCCACAGGAGGGCGGAGGAGGAAGAATTTCCGGATAAGAAATGTTTACGGAATAAGGAATGTGTTTTCAATGTAGTTTTTTTTCAATCAAATTAGAAATTCATGTGAAATCCCCGAAGGAGGCTTAAATATATATTAAAAAATAAATGCGCACATATTTATCCTATTTACATTTCTTTGACTCTGCTTGAGAAATTTTACTTTGGTTATCTAAATTTTAAGATAAAATGTGTCTGTCTATATGCTTTGAGCTTGAGCTAACTCTAATTTTTTTTCCATTAGGGGCCGTCCATTTAGTACGTCACGCAAAAAAAAACGATTTTTCA
>JAHZNI010001157.1:0-15442 GCA_027744415.1 Seira ritae
AACGTCGCGAGGGAAGAGTGTCGAGGCCTTACGTTCGGGAAGGTGGCATTTTCGGACGTAAGAAGGAGGTAGAAGAGGGGACGGAACATTCCAAGAGACGCGAACGTGGAGTTTGCAGTGGAAATCTTTTTATCTACATCAACGGCTATGATTTCGATAAGCCTTGTGGTGGAAAATCTGCCGAACCTGAACCCCAACAAGCGGAGGCTGGACCAAGCAAAAGTGACTGAAAATAATAATCAACGAGTGAATGAAATTGTCAGCGCTTGGTATTTCAATTAGCTAGCTAGTTATCGTGATTATATCTAGAATTTAATTACTATTGATTTTTAGCATAGATTTATAAATACTAGATTTTTTGTGCATTTGTTTTTACTAACCTTGAATTTGCCATAATTGTGCTAATTACACATTAGTGGCACCATTATCCTAACCTACATACAATTTACCCTATGTATTATTATAATTACTAATCGATAAAAAAATTGCTGATTGGTGCATAACATGGTTTTTTTATTGTTGGATCCACCTTTTATCGTTTTTTTAAAATGCATTGTGCTACTGTCTGTCTGGTTTAAAAATGAAATATAATTTGTCAACTTTAAAGTATTTAAACTTTTATTTTGTATTTTCGTTTTAATGGCTTCTTTTTTTCTGTTTACTAAATGGTATATAAGCTATAAAATAGTAAAATGCTGCTCACTGCAAACCTTTTCCATTTTTGTGGTCTACTGATTTTGACTTCTAAACGCTTACCCTACGCACACCACACTGAGTATGACTATTTGCATAGATGTCATAAATACAACGGGACCATGCATGCCACGGTAAATTATTGCATGAACAATTATAGAACCTAAGCTGGGTAGCTCAGTTTCTGTTTCGCTTCGTATCCCGTTGGGATGTCGCAAATAGAAACTACTCGCATGCTTCGAATAGAGTAGATTTATTACGAGCTAACTTGCCTTGCCTAATAAAGGAAATACCGTTAAATCTGGGGCAAAATGCTATTGCTCTACTCAATCTCGTCTTCGTTCCTACTTGTAGCCCTTTTTCGTGAAAACATGTTCCTTTACTCCGTACCTGTGGATCAAAAATACAATCATGAAGAAGTTGATGACCCTTTTCAAAAGTGTTATATTTAGTTTTGCAGTTTACATGTGGTTTCTTGGTTCGTCTCTTGTAGTAGAGATTGATAGTAGATCTCGTGAAGAGGCTTTGCACAATTTGTTTGAAAGCCACCAAGTTAATTTAACCAAGCATATCAATAAGTACTGTTCTGAAAATTTCTTAAAGAAAAGCAGTGAAAAGGCTAATAATGAAAATTCTTCCCAAGATCAAGAGAGACTGCTGGAAGCTAGAAAGGAGAAAACCATTCGGGATAATTTAATTTATTTGCCAGAACTTCGGCAGGTGTGGTGTCTAGTGCCCAAGGTTCGAAATGATTAATCGAATATGGATTTTACCAATAATTAATACAATACATATACATATATATGTATGTATTTCCTGGTCATTTTATCGAATTCAATGCGTATATTTCAAGGCTGCGAGTACTTCATGGAGCCACAAAATCATCGAATCTTTAAACCTTCATCAGGAAAAATTGCAGAATGATTTGAGAAATGCAAGCATTCCAATACAAGTGTTCTTGAGGAAGCATTTTGGAAATATTGGAACAAAGGTGAGTAAAACATGCATTATGTTTTACGATGTGATTTATATGAAAATATTTTTTTAGTTAGTTTGATTAAAGATCAATTTTTTGAATAATTCTTTGAAAGCTTTACAGAGAACTTGCAGGCTCCACTACAGTGAAGAAAATTTTGCTCACCAGACATCCATTTTCAAGACTTATCAGTGCTTTCGAGGACAAGTTGAAAAATCGGAAAGCAAAAGATGACAGCATGTACTTTTTCTCGTAAGAAATGTCGGTTGGATGTAATTCTTATGGAGCTGTCATGAATAAGCTATCGACATATTAAACTCATAGTTTTTGATTTTGTTTTATCTTTTATCAGGCACTATGGAGTAAAGATAAATCGAGCTTTCCGGAGAAATAGACGCACAAACAAGAGGAAGGAGCCAATCTTTGAGGAATTCGTTGAATATTTGATACAGACTGATGTAATAAGAATTAGGAAAATGATTAAAATGTTATTTCCTAAAAACCAAATACCTTTGAAACTTTTTTCAGCCGATTGACTATGACGAGCACTGGAAGCCCATTTCGCTTTTATGTGGACCGTGCAAAGTTCATTTCGACCACATCATAAAACAGGAAGAACTTGATACTGGCCCAAAACTGAATTTCCATCTAGAAAAACTAAATTTTGGAAGCGGTGATAAACGTGAAATTCAACGAGATAATGTCACGCCTCGTGAATTTGCAAAAATGGGAGATTATTTCAAAAATATTAGTAAAACACAGGTAATAAAAAATAAAATATGCGATCGATCCATTCTTTTTACGCAAAACTGATATTATAACATTTAAATTCTTTTTTCTTGTTAGATTGACCTTCTGTATCGGAAATACGAAGACGATTTCAATCTTTTTTCTTACGACTTAAACTTTCTCAGATAACCCCAGGCATGTTTTTGAATGTTTAGATAAAAATACAATTCAGGCTTCAAATAAAGTATTTTATTGACTTTTATTAATACAAATCATAAATCGTGGGGGCAGGTAAATGTTCAGATACATGTTAAATTAAATTGGTACAATCAATTCTATAATTAATGACAGTAAGTACATTTAGGGTGACATTTGACTCCATTTACACCACATTTGCAGCCTCCTGATATATCACCTGGAAGAAAAATCGTAATTTTAGTAATGCATAACTCTGTTTTTTAGTATCTAGCTAAGTAAAAACATTAAAGAGTCTACATTCAATTTTGAAATATTATACTTCATCACGTTGTTTCTGTCATGCCTATTAAATTTTTGAACTGTGTTCTCAACTTACCCCCATTTCTTCAGCAAGACGACATGGCACGCAGGGCAATCCAAGGCTTCCCCTCGTTGGATCATTTTCTAGATAAATGAAGAATTAAATTATGCATATCGTTTTGCGTTTGTTCGGACCAATTCATTAAATCCATACCTCCAACATAAGCCTTGATTGCTTCGCATCCTCATCTGTCTCCGCTGCGATTGCAAGTTCCCGTTGATATTTCTGACAGTCCATCCCCTCATGAATGGCAGCACACGTAAGGCAGTTTCTCTTCTTGCATACGGGGCAAAGGAAAATATTCACATCATCCTCGAACACACACCATCCAGTGCAGTCTGGTGTTTTACAGTGAAACGTATTGACGATTTTGCTCTCCGCGAGCTTCACCGAACGGGCAAGGTATTTTTCGAAAATCTCGGAAGGGACAAGCTAATGTAATTTCAAAGAATATTTATTCAACCTTTTAATAAACGTAATGTTCAAAAATCTTTCCAAACTTAATTTACTCTCACCGCTTTAATTTCTCTCTCGAGGAGGTTGTTATTGCATGCATAGTCATTATCACGGTAAGGGCATTTCACAGTTGAGTCATCCGCATACTGGACGCATCCAACTAGACAATCTCTGAATTATAAAAAGACTTCAGTGAAAGCAAAACTTCAAGAACATTTTCTTTAAGATTTTCTATTAAAAATTAGATTTCAAGGGTACCTGCAAAACACATGAAGGCAATCTCTCAAAATAATCCCCTCCCCTTTTGGCAAACTAGCAAAACACACAGGACACTCAGCATCTTCCATAGTAAAAATTAAATCCTGCTGCTCCATCATCTCCAGCATTTTAAGGTAGGACTGTGCACTATCATCCTATGAAAATGAGTTTACACTTGGAATCACCATCATCACTAGTAAATATTGTAGCCGTACTGTACTGTACAAAATTGTCAGCATGTCTGCAAAATTGCATATATATTGCATTGCATACAGTCATTATAAAAATTACTTTAAAGATTCAAGATAATTTTTTTCCGAAGCGTTTATAGTCGTACTCGGCTAACCTGTTTTTTACTTGAGACATCCGATTTCGGAGCAGTAGCGGCGCTAGATGAGGAAGAGGCTGATGGAGAGGGTGCGACGTATGCCGTGGGTGGCGTGGTATTCTTCCCGGAAGCAGATAAAGGTTGCACATGAGCGACAGCAATGGACGATGCAGTAGTATTGCCGTTAGAACTGTTAATTTTTGAATTTCCACTCTGCGAGTAAGCAGTTGTGACGGTTGAGGAGAAATAAGAGGTCGGAGGTGAAGTTGAATTGGTTTTGGTTAAGTTTCCGGTTAATGCGGAGAGAAAATTGCCTTGTGGTGAGGCTTTAGTTGGCGTTTCAGGGTTGCTCGTATTATTTTGCTGATAGTTCTCAGACTTCAGTTGCGTTACAAAAGCAGATGGACGGAGAAGCAAGCCCTTGCTTGAACCTTCATTTTGACTATGGCTTACCGATGAAACGGATGCTGTGAAGCCAGCTTCAGCAACATTCGTGCTTGGTGCGGGTAAAGCGTCATTTCCTCCAGGAGCTCTGGGTTTTGGCGCTGGAAAGGGCAGGGTTGTTTGGCAATACTCATTAACTGGGGTTTCAATGGTGGGTGCAGCAGCAGTTTGATAACTTGCTTGTTTTGGAGTTGGCGAGCGTTGATTGTCTCGCATTGCCCCGGCGTCTGACTTGACGGTTCTCGGGGTTGGTGTTGGTCTTTCTGCAGCCATTTCGGTTACATTATTTTGAACTTGGACAACTGCTTTTGTCATCTCAACTTCTTTATCGCTTTTCTCCGGAGAAGTCACTTGCCTTTTAATTCCCCTAGGCGTGGGTTGAGGAGCAGTTGGAAGCTCTTCCGAAGTTTTAGGAACTAAATCCTGCACTGGACTAGTCGATTTAGTCATATCTGAAAGAGTAGAAGCGGTGGATTGCGTTTGGTGCGCTGATGGTGGAACTGGGGGTTTCTTAGCATTTTCATTTACTGATGAATGAGACGGCCCTGGAGATACGGAAGAGGCTGGAGATGTTGGTCGCTGACTTTCATTAGTAATTTTCTTTGCTTTTTCTGGCCTATTGGACAACTGCTTTTGTCATCTCAACTTCTTTATCGCTTTTCTCCGGAGAAGTCACTTGCCTTTTAATTCCCCTAGGCGTGGGTTGAGGAGCAGTTGGAGTCTCTTCCGAAGTTTTAGGAGCAAAATCTTGCGCTGGACTAGTCGATTTAGTCATATCTGGAAGAGTAGAAGCGGTGGATTGTGTTTGGTGCGCTGATGGTGGAACTGGGGGTTTCTTAGCATTTTCATTTACTGATGAATGAGACGGCCCTGGAGATACGGAAGAGGCTGGCGATGTTGGTCGCTGACTTTCATTAGTAATTTTCTTTGTTTTTTCTGGCCTCTCCGGTGGCTTGCCATCTTCAGAAGTTGGAAGGAGAACTCCGTTAAAGCGATTCTCTGGAGTGATTGGTCTATCCTGATTGCTTACTACTTTCTTTGGTGCCAACTTTTCAGTAGGTCCAGAGGACCCTCCAGTAAGCTTTTCTTTACTTGATCCTGGGGTAAGTTGAGTTTTGTTAGCTTTCTTGGTCAAAGATTTGGTACCCTTTGAATCACTGCTCCTACGCAAGTTAGGACTCTCGCTTGAACTTCTGATATTTAATATTTTTGAGGATGGGCCGGGTGAAGACTCCTTCGTCAATTTCGTTACCGGTGTGGGTGGAGCCTGTGTCCCGGATTTTCCAAACGTTTGTTCAGCTACCGCCTTGAACTCGGCTAACTTTTGTTGGAGGGACAAAGTAAGGGCTGAAGCAGCACTTAAAGTATCTGAGACGGCTGATGATGGTGACTGAACGACTTTGGTATTAGTCTCCTTTCCTCCACTGAAATTGGACTTGGTCGCTGTAGCTGCATTTGTAGCCGCGCTACTTTTAGCCGGAGCAGTGTTCTGCGATTTAACTTGGGACTTGGCTTGGGTTGGAGGTATTGGACTTCGAGAAGGCAGTGGGGGAGGAGATGTCTCTCTTTCTCCCGATAGCAGCTTCGCTTCTTTTGTTTGCGTCACTGGTTGACTGTTAGTTTGAACAGCCGTAGGACGTCTTTTTCGATGCTCTCGCCGCGCCTCTTACATTATCCAAATTGTTGTAAACTGGGCGCTCATCAACACATTCATACGCATGCATCGTAACTGGATCAATTATTGGCGCTGGAGGAGAACTCACATTGGAACTCTTGTGCGTATTTTTAACGGATGCAGTAGTAGTAGAAAGCATAGAGTCACTTACGGAATTATTACCAACATTAGCCACTTTACCATTTTCTACAGAGGATGGAACTTGACCTGTGCGGACGGTTCCCATTTTGGGAGTGACGAGGAATAAGAAAGCCATGGAATCTTTTTGCATCTCAAAGGAAGTCAGCGATTGATTATCATCCTCTGCCATTTTCTGACCTAAAATCCATTTCTGGAAGCCGCTTGGGATTCCCCAATCACTTTCAATTTTTGCTTTCAGGTCTCGAACGGTCATCATTGATGACACCTACAAAATTTAACATTATAAATCACAATTATACTTTGTACTCTCCTCATGCAAAAATAATGCGGCTAATTAGGGTAGAGTTTTAATTAGGTAACTCACCTGAAGTAGAAAGGGGCCTTGCTGCATAAATCGGTCTTCGACATAAACCCGAATTCTGTAAAATAATTTACGAATCATATTGCGAAACACATTTTACGATAAAATGTCTTCGAAATTAAAGATTTTATAACTTACGAAAATGGTTGATTGATTTTTGCCACGACACAGTTGACTTTCATGAGTGCAAGATCATGAGCCAGCGTTGCTGCAAGACGATGATCTCCTTGTGCAATAGCAGTTTCCAGTCTTTTCATTAATTTTGCCACTGCCATGGTTTGGTCTGGCATTGACATTTCCGGAGGGAAGTCCATCGTACCTTCAGCATGCAATATTAGTAATGCAATAATTGCCACAGGTCATATTTGACAAGGAAAACTTCCAAAATACTTACTTCTCCGAGACATTCCCGGTAGTGAGTCCATGTATCCTCCACTTATCCCCCAGAACCCCCTCGAACTGTCCGTATCACCACCACTACTTTCACTACTCCACTCTTCATTCTGCCCCGTATGAAACGAGTACCCTTTCGGGATGGCTCCCATTCTCCGATAATCCTCGTATGAAAGTTTTCGAGAACTCTCTCCACTCGAGTTAACACTCATATTATTTTCGTAGCAGTTAAAAAATGGAGCTTGTTGTGAAACAAATTGACTCTGATTAATCACTGGCGGAATATTGTTTATGTTATTATTATCATTTGCCGTCACAGCAAGGTGAACACTCTGCCTTTGGCCAACCGCGACGGAAGGAAATGGTGACAAGCGTAGCGTTGGAATTGGAGAAATATTTCGAGAAAAATTTGCAGATTCATTAAGTGTAGGTGNGAAATATTTCGAGAAAAATTTGCAGATTCATTAAGTGTAGGTGTATTCAAATTCAGAGCAGGAGCACAAAGAGTGGGATGCTCCATAAGAGAGATAGGAGTAGGCACGGTGGTAGTGGTGGTGGTGGGATTCGTATTCACGTAGTTCTCTTCGGGACTACTATCTAGAAGTCTATTATTAGCATAAGGTTGATGATCCACCGTCATCATGAGTACCGACGATGGAACCATAGGAATTGCATGGGTTCCTCTCATCATCATCATCGTTGGATTTGGAGACGCTCTTTGCAAACTGCCACTGTTGTTGTGAAGTAACGGTTCATGCAAATGTTGCAACATAATCTGAGGTGGTACTACTCCTGCTGCCACTGCTGCTTGTTGATGTTGAGTGGTTCCGAACAAAGTGCGTTTGCTGAGAATGTGGGGCATACTGCGAAGCAAAGGATGGGAAGGCGAGGCCAGACGAGCCATTCAGAGGAGTAGCAATACTATTGCCATTACCACAATGAGGAGATAATGATGATGGACCAGCTTGCAAATTTTTATTATCACATTTCGGAACTTGGCTTTGGCTCGCTTGCCAATTTTCGTAGATTTGCGCCATTTCACTTGGGCTATAACAGTACGTATAGTCCTGCGAGCTACCTTCTCTTATCGCTTCCAACCTGGGCTTGAATCGGTTTTGAAGTTGTGGAATTTGCGAAGTTGCAGTAGCATTCAACTCATCTTCTTCAATTGATGCTGGCTCATTTGTGGAATGCTTTGGAGGACGGGGGAGAGGATCTACTATGTTTGCAATGGTAGTTGGGATGTTATCATTATCGTTTTCTTCTTCTTCCTCATTCTGCATTTCATGGGCTCTGTTCGTGTCTAGCTGAAGTAAATGGTCAATAAAATCATCCTCATTGTCTGCGAAGCTTCTACTGTTGCGCTTACTCGAAGTGTTATTATTAGTCTTGTCGCACTCGGAGGAACGTTCGTGAGCAGATGTTATAGCCCCCAAGTCATTAGTTTTCATGAGTGCATTTGGATTGCTCGTAGTAGCTTCTTCTTCTTCTTCTGTGTTCAGGTTGGTCGGTAAATTGGCTTCGATGCTGTCAGAGCTCTGTCTCCGTTGAAAATATGCCAAACGTGCTTCTCGCAGTTTTCCGATGTCAAGCTCTTCAAGTTCCGGATCTTCGTGGAGCTTAATACCGTGAAGCTTTTCCTCCTTCGATGGGTCCTGTTTTGTGGGGAGCTGACTCAGGAAATTTTCACATGGTGGTGGTGGTGGTAGTGGTGGTTGCACTTGTGATTGAGATGGAATGTCTGGTTTTTTCTCGGAAGGCATTTTTGACTTCTCATTTTCCCCACCACTGCTTTTGACAGGTTGAGAAGGCGTAGTTGACTTTGAGGTAGATGGCTGCGGTGTTGGATTAGGAGGAATGGTGTCAGCGGTCATGCTTTCGGGTGGCGAGGGTGTGTTCGGGGTGGTGGTCACGGTTGTTGTAATCACAGATGAAGATGATGGAATTGAAGTTGAGGTGGATGCATTTGAATTTGACGGAGGAATCCTTCCAGATTCATCTTTACTTGTCCCAGCGGGGTTGACGTTAGTAGTGCTGTTCCCTACTCCGGAACCTACCTTATTTGACTCCGCATTAACCCTTTGGAAAATTGAGGACATCGCACCACTGGAGAATGATGAGACTGGGTCTTTTCTGTAGTAGCATGCTTCGCAAAGACTTCTCCAATTTGGATTTTTTAGGGTACATCGTGGACAATCCCAAAGGTTTTCAACTGGAAGATGTCCGAGCAGAAACGGCAACTGAAGAGGTTGATGTACTAGTTGAAGTAGCACCACGTGAGGTTTGTACTTGACTAACCTGGGTAGCTGGAGTTGTGGCACTGGAAGCTTGGCTAGACTGACTATTGTTACTGGAACTGCTTGATATTACAGTGGTGGTCTCACCCGAGGATGAAGATGGTGCTGCTGCTGTGGGAGAACTTTCTCCTGCTTTCTTTATTTCCGTTTTCTTGGAACTGGCTTGGGGCTGCACTATCGCTAGTTTTTCAGACCTTAAGATTTGTAATTGGGCTGGAAGAAAGTAAAGGCTTGATTTGACGATGTTTGGAGGCCGCATGTACGCTTTGGAATGTAGGAGGAGAGGAACTTCCGTCCTTTTTACTTGGGGAAGGTGATGACCTCGCTGTGTCAGCTCCTTGGGGTGGAGCTGAGTTGCTGGTACCTGCGACTGCAGCAGGTGGATTTGCTGGTGCTTCATTAGTAATTGGATGAACTTGAGCTGTGGTGAAAACTTTCACCGGAGATGAAACCGCCGTTTTTACTTCTGCCGGCTTTGGACGGGCTTCATTTATGGCGGCAATAACGGTTCTAGGTGCCTCGTCATCAGAAATGCCTGCAAATAATTCATCCAACTCATCCTGCGCGTTTTCGATAAATCTATCCTCTGCGGCAGATTTCCTCTTGTTTTCTTCCACAATTCTTGCCGCTTCCTTGTCTAGATTCTGAGAATTTAACTAGGGATGTGAATGGCTTTATTTGAGGAGGATGGCGCGACTTGTATGGAGGTAGATTCTTGTACCAAGGCTTGTGGGGTACCTTAGGACTGCTCACTCCAGGAGGATCAGGATCTCCAGATTTTGTCCCAGCATGCGAGCAAGCTGCACTGCTGCTTGAAGATTTGCCCATGAGACTTTCATAAATTGCTGAACCTAATGATAACGGTCGACTCTTATTTTTGGAGGCATTTAAGGGTGATGTCTCCGCCTCTCTTTTCAGTTCAACAAGTTTTGCCTTTACGGATGGATCGGATGCTGGAGTTGTTTTTGGTTGGGTAGATGATTGCTTTACGGAGGTAGAGAGAACCTCCAGATTGTGATGGGCAGCTCTTACATCATTTTCTGTAATGGTTTGCGGTGGCGGAGACGCAGTAGAAGTAGAAGGTACAGGAGTTATCTCTTCGACATTCCTTATCTCTGCTACATCTGGTACTGTTGCTGGAAGCGGTGTTCTTTCATTACTGCTTGATGAAATATTCTCCTCTTGAGCAGGAGTGGCAGTCGCATTTAAAAGTCCTAGCTGCTGCCTTTCCTGCTCATCGTTCAGCATATTCTGTCGCGTTTCTTCATCAATCTCTTGTGAATCTTCTGCAACTGTCGGAAATAATTCTACATGGCTTGCAACAGCAGGTGTAGTACTCGTAGATGTAGATAACGTGGATACTGAAACAGTGTTTACGGAAGCAGAAGAAGTAACAGTTGAGCTAATTTCAAAAGATGTGAAGGTGGATGCAGATGTAAATGGAGGAGTCCTTGGTGAAAGTGGGGGCGACGTTGTTGAGCTCGTAATTGAAGGTGTTCTAGAGTTTGAACTTGCAGCGGAACCCTCTTCTTGAAAAGGATTTTGGGAAGTGCTTGCTTGAGCAGAAGGATTAACTGTTGAAGTTGAAGCAGTGCTTTTCAGAGCTGTTATTTTTGGCTTTTCCTTTCCTGAGGGAGGTGCGACATTATTTTCCGTCTTTTGGGATCTAATGGAAGCTGATGGGAGCGCATTAGTTTGATTAGTTTCTGAAGTTGATGTTGTTTGATTTGCTTCAGCTGAACTTGCTACTTGAGCAGGACTGGAATTACTACTTTCTCCTTGAACCTCTGGAGCATCAGGGTCACCAAATGGATTCGGAGGTGGCGGTGCCTTTTTCTTTCCTGCTTTATGGACTCTACCTTTTGTATTCGTGTTTGGTCCTTCTTGACCCTCACTGTTTGAACGTTTATGCTGCTGATATCTACTGTGATGCGGAGACAAAAGCGAGTTGTATGCACTAGAAGATGTTGGCGTCGCGAAGGAGCTCGTTGGCCTGACCGCTTGCACAGGCTCAACGGAACGTTCCTTCTTCCTAGGACGGATTTCAAATGGTCCCGATGAGACTTTCATGGATGGTGGCGGTGGCGACTCTTCAATTCTTTTAAACTTTGTTAGGGCGGCAGCACTGGAAGTAGAAGTGGGGACGTCGTTGGCAAGGTCAGTAACCATTTTCGTTTGATTGCTGGAGGAAACTCCGTTGTACAACTTTAGAACATTTTCGTTTCCCGATGGAGGTTGTGGGGCTTTTCGCTTTCTCCTGCCGCTGTTACCCCAAGTATTTGATTGTATGCCTTTCGATGTACTCGGAATCGCAGGGGGTGGACTGTAAGGTTCAGGGGCAACGGTAGACTTGGTCGTTGGAGGAATGACGTCCGGTTCTTGTTTAGTTGGCTCTGGTTTTACTACTGATGTGGTTGGAGGAGTTGCTACATGCACTACCTCTGCTTTTTCTGGCTCAGGTAACGCCTCCACTCGTTTTTCCTCTAGCTTTGGTTTTGGTACAGTGGCGATCTTTTCAAGCTTTGGTTCTTCGTCCTTTGCAGGATTAGATTGCGATGTGGATGTGGATGGTGTCATGAAAAATGTTTTTTCTACAATTTTTGGCTGTAAAACGTTCGTCTGGACTACCGTCTGGGCGGAGCTTTCAACTTTCAATGGAGGCCTTTTATGATTTTCCTCATTTTCTACTCCATTTACCACTTTAACAGGCATCACGCCGGTGTCTGTCTCAGCTGCCTTAATTGCTTGCATTTCTTCCCTCTCTTTTTTCTGAGCATTGTATTTAGCGGCATGACTTTTCAATGCAATTTTGCTCGACTTAATTACTGCAAACTTCAAGGCAGGGTCAATTTGTTCCGCATCAGTTGCACTATTACTTATTATGCTCGAAGATGTTTGGCCTTGAGACTTTGCCACATTCGTGTTCTCGTTCTCGGTGGTAGCTTGAACTGAATCCGAAGCTGAAGAGTTGCCAGGAACGGGGTCTACTACTACTGCATGTTCTACAACTATAGTCTGTGGTTTTGACGGAGCGGAAATAGCAGGAGTTGGAGTTGCACTTGGCAAAGGTTCATCACAGGCATCAATGTACTGGAGGGACTCACATGACTGCAAATTATATTTTTTCTTTAGACCAATCTTCACCCCGATTTTTTCGATTGTGTTTCCAAACCCCTTCTTACTTCCTTCGCCATTTTTACTGCTCGAATTAGCAGAGGTAGCAGTGGTACTCCCGTAATTGGGATCATCCACAGGAATGCGCTTCCCCTTGGCCCGTTTCCCCCCAATACTCTTCGGATTTACGAAGGAGAAGCTGTTACTGCTCAAGACGGAATTTAAACTTTCACGACTTGCCGAAACACCACCGCGTATATAGTCCCCACCAGCACTTCGACTAGAGGATATCTTCTGTGGTTTTTCAGGGGTTTCAGGAATTTTTGTACTGTTCCCTCCAAACAAATTTGAGATGAAGGAGGGAATGATTTTCTTCTTATTTCCACGACCAGACTGCTGAGATGGAGGACGGTCTACGTCAGACCCGGAGGGTGTGTCAATGGAAGCTGACTTTCTAAACAAGGGCTTGGGGTTCGGGGCACTCGGAGAATCAAGACGGGTGGATGAGTCATCATGACTTTGTTTAGATTTACTGGAGGAGCCTCCGTACTTCTTTAATAAACTCATTATTATATCACTGTGTATTCTTAATTATGAAGGAAGATGAATTGAGCAAATAGAATGATTTATGATTAACCTATGACCTTATCAACTCATTCACTCTCCAACTTTCTCACTGAACTTATGTATTCGTAGGGACGGATAAACAAGCGTATCATGGAACGGAAAGGTCGAATTTGTGAAAGAACAATAAATAGAAAGCAAAGCGCTATAACAAAAAGCAGGTAAAAGGGAAAAGAGAATTAAAAAAGGAAAGAAAATGAAAGAAATCACGCTGCTCCGAAATCTACTCCGCGACAGCCATAGAAGCACTACTCAGACTATGTATGTAGTGCATCGTTCAAAATTTATTTGGCAATAAAAGATGTACGCAAACACATCTCCCTTTGATCATGATGATTATTATTGCATTTCGAATATGAAAGAAGAACATCCTTCCCATTAAAAAACCTTTCAATGTGTTCATGTTGGAAAGCATGCATAAAATAGTTGATGTTCTGATGCAACCATTTCAAATCCACGATCACCACCACCATCACCATCATCAGATCGTTTCGGTTTTTTTCCTTGAGCTCGCTGACTGACTTGACTTGACTTTAAAAAGCATCATGTGGAGTGGAGCAGCAGCATCACATCACAACACCTCCATAATTTTACTCCTGTGAATTTGAGGAAATCAAAGAAAAAAATCCTTGAACCAACTCCGAAAAAAACTGCTAACGAATAGCGTACATATGGTTTCGCTTGTGGGGAACAAAGCGAATCCTACACTTTTCCATTGTGACTTGGGGTTCGAGTGACGCGTAGGATAAACCCATGTCAGATTCGGAATTCAAACTAGCAAGATATATTTTTCCCTGTTTCGTCTGCCTCAAAAAATCCATAATCAGTTCAGGATTGACTGGCATACTCTTGCTCTAGTTACAACAACCACCACTGGGCTATATTTAGTTCTCTGTTACATGATGTTCTTATGTTTTCGAACATTGCCAACTTCAACTTCTTGGCTTGGCCTGGCTGCATATCAATATGTGCATAATGATTTTACTGCGATATCAGATCAGACTTTATCCGAGCGGAGCTTCCTGACAAAAAAAAATCTGTTTCTTTGTATGTACTTCAATAGACTTTTCAGAGTGAAAACCGTTTCGAATTATCTTTGGGCTACATATTATGTATGTATTCGTGTGGAGGTATTGATGACATGCATGCGATTAAGAAGAAATTCAGATACATATATTGTACTCTTGTTTTACCCATGCTAATTAAAAGAATGTCCCTGAATTCAAGATGCGATATCATTCTTCTTACGTGTCCCTCCTTACTTAATCTGCAAAACATGGCGCAGGGGAAAAAATTAAAACAAGGTTCAACTCAACATTCAAACAAACAAACGCATTCTTGAAAAAAAAGTTGAAGAAACACATTCTTTTTTTTCTTTTTGAAAAAATATCAAATGAGAAGTTTTTTTTTCAGTTGGCAAACTCTCAATTTAAGTACTTCATTGATTGCTGGTTTTTATGGTTTGATGCTGTGTAGACAAGAGGCGACACAGGTTCCCATAAAGAAAATTACTTCAACTTACATACAGATAATCCGAGATGCGCTACCCGTACAAAACTCTTGAAGTTTCTGAAATCTGAACTCTCAATCAATGCTGTTAGCAATTAAATACTTAATACAGAACACATGCTTTTTTATTTCACTCCAGATTACAAAAGAACAATTAAGTAGTTCATGAACCTCCTTTTACTGCCGAAGAAAATTGTGATGAGCACAATGAACTTTTCCATACAATTTTTTTTGAATACCTTCATGCGTTTAGTTTCTTTCTAGAATTTATTATTTCTATTAGCCAAAGAGTTTTAAGGCATTGGT
The DNA here is from genome assembly GCA_027744415.1 of Seira ritae. NCBI lineage: Eukaryota > Metazoa > Arthropoda > Collembola > Entomobryomorpha > Entomobryidae > Seira > Seira ritae. The sequence goes on from JAHZNI010001157.1 coordinate 14,864, forward strand.
TAAATACGAACGTTAACAGAAGCTTCCGTCAAAATGATAATACATATTAATTATCATATCATGCATAATATTAATTTATCAGACTGGATTTAATTAAAACTACCCGTAAGCCAGAATAAAATAAAATTTTAATATAATTTTAATGATTAATACGGCAATAAATATATGGCAATTTTGTATAAAAATTCATGGTAAGGTGAAATGAGAAAATGTCCCACGACAAGGGGATTGTGTCTTTGTCTCTCCCTGCGTTGTGGTGAATTGCACTGGTTTTCTTTGCAAGCACAGACGAGAGATGGAGAGGAGCACAGACGACTTTGTGCTGACTGCGGACTGAATATCATGTGATTTCCTTGAGCACGTTGTTGCTCTTGCATCATGCTAAAAAAAACAGTATCAGGCTACTTGTCGATCCGGACAGTTGTCGATGCGGACAGTTGTCGACCCGGAGTTTGCACCAAAAAGTTTCATACTATTAAACAAGCTAGTTTGCACCAACCTACATAGAATGGGGTTTGCACCAACCTACATAGAATGGGTTTGCACCAACCTACATAGAATGAGTTTGCACCAACCTAC
>JAHZNI010001158.1:0-12097 GCA_027744415.1 Seira ritae
CAAGTCTTGATCTTAAAAGTTCCAAATGATAGATATTATTTCGCAATTATTTTTCCGAATCCCATTAGACACGCTTTATAAAAATGACAGAAATCACTGAAGCAGCTCTATATCATCCGCTTTATCATCATCATGATCATGATCATCGTTATGTCATATCCACCAACCACTCCGTAATTTTCCGTACTTACTCCCATCATCTTGAGAACAGAAACGGTTGTTGCGTAGGAAGATCTGTTTTCGTAACAAATGCTTCCATAAAGTAAGCAATTATGCTCTCACTAGCAAAATAGTTTTTTCTTTATATTTTATTCAGGGAAAATTGTATGTAAAACCTACTCGGTGATTCTGTGAAAGATTTTCTCCTCTCTTGTCTTGTCGTATAATTTTCCTTACTGTACTCTACTCTTTTCCTTTCAATCTAGCTGATTTCATCCTCTCATCTCAACTGCTCGTAGATTCGTAGCTTAGCTTGTCATAATAAGCATCAAGCCATATGCGACTGAGCTAAGAAGATGAGTGTCATTGTTCTCTGTATTTTCATTGCTGTCATATTTTTTTGGTAGAAAAATGTGTAATTGTTCGTTTGCTTCCCGTTTATTGCTGCCCAATTTCACGCTGTAGTTCTCTCTTCTCCACTAGAAGTAAACTGCAGCTGTAGTCATTTCCGCAAATAAAGAAATATAATCCTAATTATACCTGCAGAACCCCCTATTTTACCAATATACCAAGGGTGGTTAAATCATAACTCATTTTTTAGGTCGAAAAATTTATAGCTCACGCACAATGTGAAAGCACACGAAAACTCGGTCAGCGTACTACCGAGCAGAGAGCAGAATCGCAGTATTTTAGTAGTGCTTCCTTCCTATCTATAAGCAAGCTATAGCTTGTTTTTTTCTGCTAAAGATGAGTTACCTACATGAATATAAAATGTGAATTTATTTGCCCCTTATACATATGAAGCTGCCTTATCAAATTATAAAGGAATGGTTGAACAATTTGATCGAAACTTTATTAAATTGTTATCGTGCAACATACAAAACGTCACTGGTTCTATAACATACAAGCCATGCGTATAGTTGATCATTTTGGAATTCTGCTCTTCACTCAAAGTCGAAGGCATGTCAAGAGCCATTTTCTTGCTAAATTTTTAGCTTTAACGCTAAGGACATTTCTGAAGATGTAGGTTTGTAAGGTGCATGCATACCTACTACAGATGACTTGAAAAGGACTAGTAAAAAGTTAACTACCTTTTCGACCAAAAAACGCTCGTTATTATGGCTGGATGACTCCCATAAGTGATAATCTTGGATCAAGCCCAACATACACATTAAATAGGATGACTTCTTTTTGTATAAAAATAGAAATGAATGACTATAATGTACTCTATATTCTGTGCAGCAGCTTCTGTCTTCCAAGTCAAGTATTGTAGTATTGGACTGCTATTATTATGATTATAGTGGCACACATCTGGTCCCTGGTCTGCATGTTCATGACAATGGAGCTTTTTTTAAACGGGTAAAAATGCACGAATGCCTCTCTCTACACAAGACGACAAGATAGAGAAGGAGAGAGAAGAACAAGCAGAGCAGAAGTGTGCCTTTGCCAACAAGCCAAGTCCAATTCAGAATATATCACAAAATAAAAAAAATTTTACTGGCTGAGCAGAGCAAAGAATCGCCATACGTTTTGAGACTTTTACGTAGATAAAAAAGAATGTAATTCTGCAAAAGACAGAATAAAAATGGGGAAGACAGCTTCCACAGACCTAGTTTTTTTCGCTAGAATTAAGTATGAGGGAGCGTGAATTCACACAAAACATAAAAAGCATGTAAAAAACGCAGGGAAAGGAGTCAAATTTTTGTTCAGGAAAGCTGTTGTGGGACTCCAGAACACCAATATATAGCCTCATCACGTCACGTTGAATTTGGCTTCCAGGAGCACAATTTTACCGGGGAGAATTCGCAACTCGTTTGTTGGTCTTTCCGTTCAGTTGACTTCTTTTATCAGGGAAATATTTTTTGAAGACAATGCAGGCTATGTATGCATGAGAGTGACAAGGAAGGATCGGTATTCGATTCCGTATTCACCCTTTGTAATCCTTAAAGGACTGCATATATTTTCTTTTGGGCAAATTTCACCTCGCAAAAATTGAGTCTTAGGGTGTTCCTGTTTACTCAGGGTGTTGAAATACATAGGTGGCGAAATTTTCTTTGGATAAAATTGCTCTAGACGGTATATATGCCCAAATGCATTGAGAAACTCTGGCATTTTAGATTCCCTTTTAGCTTGCTCTAGCAAGACATCATTTTCCCTTCATTGTCGTGCATATTTATGCATGAATTGCAATTGCGAGGGGGCGCAATTCATAATAAGATAAATTTTTAAGTACACACATTCCCCGTCTTGTAAAGGGAACCATGTCGGATAATATCACTATGACCTCCAAAAAAAGCATACATAACATACATGCATATTATATTGCACACTCAGGAGCTTTTGAAAAACACCGACCGACTCGACTCGACTGATCGCGCGCAAAGCGACAAAAACATGCCCCATTCAGTGTTCATATGTACGTACATACAAAAGAATAAATGAAATGTCCTGTAGGGAAAAATGTTCGACAGTGCATGCACGCGTGACTTTATCATATGCATGATTCCATCTTCTTTATTTGCACATCTTTAATGGCAAAGAAAAAGGCACCAAATTTTTATGGGTTACACAGAAGAAAAAAAGGCACTGGAAAACGAGGTTAAGCATGTGTGCGTTGCGTTGTAATATCACTCCAACAATAAAGATTTTGCTTTCATTGTTTGATTCGATCTACATACATACTATGTACTCATATTACGGATAGGTAATATGAAGTTTTTTTTATCGCATTGTCATCTTCAAGAACATCGGAGCTATTTAAATCTAGGCCTTTTAAGACTGCACTACGATGCTTGAACTGGATCAACAACGTGAAAAAATTTGCGATCATTTTTAGCACAAATTGTGCTCATTCAAAAGGACATGTTTAGGATCTGACATTAACACTGCTACAAGTTTAATATTTCCAGTACCTATATTCATTTTTATTGCATATTATTATCAGTATTATGCCTGGGCAAATCATACGCGAAAAAATCTATGAACAATGCTATTTAAACGACACCATTTGTTTAGTTCATAAAAAAAATAAAGTTTGAAAGTCTCACGCTATACGCGTCAAAGCGTCTGAATAAAATGTAGAGAAGAAGAATAGTACATCCAGCGAGTTTCAGAGTTCTCTGAGCTCATAGTCAGTGAACAGGATAATTGAGATGACAGCAGATTGGGACTAGGATTAAATTGCCCTATTTAGCCAAAAGTCAACTACATACTCCTCTTGTCTTGGCTTTTTGCTTCAGTATTCTCTGTGCATCTCTGAAAACGACACTTTTGGATTCGATCCTTCATACAGGATTGCGATTGTAGAGAGCCAAATATATATTGGTAGTATGTACTATGGCGAAGTGAGATCTCTCTTTGAAAATGAAAATCCAGATGCTTTCTTTTAGCGTGAGAATGTCTATCTCCAGAGTACAAGTGAGTCCCCGGCTTTGTTGGCAATTGCCAAGTGGAAGAAGTTAAGCGAAAGCAAACATTACAATCATCCTATCCTGGCCTGCCATCCTTTCAAAGCGTTGCTTTTGCGGCATGTGACATAACGTTTAAAAGGAGCCTACTTAAATGTACATAAAAATGGTTGGTTTACTTCCTTCTGGCATGCAGGATTGAAGCATGAATGAGTGCATGAATACTTCCAACACAAGTCAAGTCACAAGGCTAACTGCACACGCACCCGAGTCAACTTCCCCCCATTCGGAACGCTAACTTTTATTCATTCATAATGTAGGGAGGCTTTCATGAGCGCTCTTCCATCAGATATTTCTTCACACGACAAACTTTTCCACTTTCTAAAAAAAAGTTACTCTAAATCGAGTGGAAGGTCCTGGTTGTTATAAAACGACGTTACCAACACCAGCAAAGCCCATACTCCTCCTCACATTATATTACGGAATTGGAATAATGTAAACAGTCTGTGTCTCTGAGTAGCTTAGAGCAAGTGCAGTCAAGGGAAATTGACCCTAATGGGCCTGCTGGTGAAATATACATTCTCAAATCGAGTGGTGGAGTTGTTTGCTGTTTGATGCAATTTTTTTCGTCATGCAAGGATGACATTTACTTTACTTAATATTGTAGGAAAAAATTGCTGCATTTACCAAGCCACAAATAACTTTCCACGCAAATCTATCTATTATTTTTGGCGCAGCATGACACAATCCTCCATTATCTTCCGGGAGAAAACTCTAATAGCTTAAACTGAACTACATAGATAGTACACAATTTGCATGCTCCTATATATTGACATATCTACTTTTACAATCTTGAGCAATAAAAATTTTCATGTTACGAGAAAGCTTCCCAAAAACTAGGAAAGAAGTACAATATGTGCATATGAAAATGCTTACATTCGAAAAAAAATATATTTTTTTTGCACTATTCTATCCCATCCATCCGTCTTGTCCGCTTTTTTAGGTGTTGTCGCGCCACATTTACCCAAATCGAAATAATGGCAGATAACAGCGGGCAACATGTTTGGAATTTCATGAGGAGGACAAAAACAACCACAAAAGAAGCAAAAGCTTAAAGCAAAAGCAAACATTTAAAGTAAAGCCTCCTCCTCAGTCAGTCAAAAAATTTCTCATGTCCCTACTACATTCATACTAACGTTGGTATTTTCGCTCCATTTCTATTCTACTTACTATTTTTTGCTACCAGTCCCATTTCCAATGATAAAAGGTGAAAAGCTTTGAAAGAGACATCAACAGCTTTCAACTAAAATTATGTAGTACATAACATGCATCTGTGTCGTCAGCCCGTTTTTTTTCTCAGTATTTTCAATGCGTGTGTACTCTCTAGCCTCTAGAGTGTCTACTACTGTCTACCTACTTTTTTCATTTTTTATAAAACTTCTTTAAAGTCCTTAGTCACTTGCCTTGCCGCTGTCCATAGTATGTAGTAGTAGAGAAATAAAAAAGTATGAATCATGCAAAAAGACATAAAAGACATCAAGCAACAAGATATAATAGCACTAGTGGCTTGGCTTGGCTCTTCAAAGGATTTATTTTTGTGCAAATCCTTTTTCTCTAAAATCCATGCAATATTACAGATATACATCATCGTCTCATGCAAAAAAATTAAACTTCTTCGTTCGGGTGAAAAGAAGAACTCAACATTTTCAAAGGACGCGGCTTAACATGCACTGGGCAATTATTGTGACCAAAACCAGCATTTTGTAAAAGTTCAAAAAGTAAAACAAGGCTACAAATAAGAGAATATTAGGTATTGCACTCCTATATATTTTCTCTTCTTTGAGAGATCTCAAGAGACGAATGACGTTTTTCCGAAGTGACTAATGCCTTTGGCCTTTGATAGCTTCTTGCTTGAGCTGTCGTCATCTAAAAGTATTAAAACGGTCTCTGAGAGATTGACCCAACAGCTTTAGTTGATTTCTTCTGGTGTAGTCGGAAAAGCAGCTTAAGTCCTCTTGGATTTCTTCGAGGGAGGAAGATGAAGAAGGATTCTCGGGCTTGGCTATTGCTATGGCTAGAGGTGGATTGAGAATCCTCCTCTTATCTTCTGGTGTAGTCGGAAAAGCAGCTTAAGTCCTCTTGGATTTCTTCGAGGGAGGAAGATGAAGAAGGATTCTCGGGCTTGGCTATTGCTATGGCTAGAGGTGGATTGAAAATCCTCCTCTTCACTACATACTTGTTCAAATGCTGACTCCTCCGATGTTCAGTTCAAGTACCAAAGGAGAGAGAGAGAAAAGTCAGATGTATATATGTTATTCTGATGATGATGATGATTATAATGGTGGTTGACGGTGGCATTTTGTAGAAGGATGAAAAGGCTAAATTATTTCATACCAATATATTAACGCTGCACCAGCGCAAGAGAGAGAATGAAAGGAAAAAACATTTGACTGCTTTTCACTTCCCTCTCTCACAATCACAATCCTCACAAAAAATAAATATACGAGTGGAGTGGAGTCAGTTTTTAATGTCTCACAAGTAAACTTTATTCCATCTATTATTACTACATACGTACATACCTTTAGCTTAGCACTAAAGTCCCTTGAATTTTGTTAGTAGTGGATAGTGCGTAGGAGAAAAGGTTTTACGTGAAGCAGCAGGAAGCAAAAGGAGAAGCATTAAGCTGACAATTTTCTTAAGCCGCTTTTCTCCCACAAAACCCGGCATGCATCCAGATGCCTTACCAAAAAAATATAAGTTGAAAGCTTCATTGAAGAAAGAAGGAGCAGATAGAGAGAGAGAAAGAGGACGAAATGAATGAAGACGAATACGATGGAATGAAAAGTCTCCTGAAATAATGCTTCTTGGTATGTCGTAGTAATAATAGAACAAAGGAAAAGGCGAACGAATTACATTTATATACTCATACGTTTTCATTATTTCAGAGGGAAAAAAATGTGGATTTACAAAACTCAAATGATGGTATGTAGTAGTTGTAGTAGTGTGGGCCATTAGCACACAAAATACTATTTTCTATGGTCTATCTAGATATATCATCATCCCAAAATGAATGCTTTCATCTTAAAGAGAGATTACTTGGTATGGTGTGTGTGGATAAAAAAGTATGCCATGCCAATAGATAATGCGGTATTGTTGGATAGACCTATGGAGGAAAAAAATGAATGAGCTCAAGTGAAGGACATGAAGGAGTACAAAGGCGCAGCAGAAAATGAACTCTGTTTTTGGGAGAGCGTTAGGAAGATAAATCTTTCAGAAGAAAGTGTTGAACCACATGAGCTGNTACAAAGGCGCAGCAGAAAATGAACTCTGTTTTTGGGAGAGCGTTAGGAAGATAAATCTTTCAGAAGAAAGTGTTGAACCACATGAGCTGAACTCTCTGTTATTAGGGATATACAAGTTATAATAAATTTGTCAATACATATCTCAATGATTCAGGTTATTCGTGGGTGTAAATCAGTATGGCCAATTACATTTATCGGGTTATGAAATACGTCAACGAGTAATGCCCTTCGAAACTCCCCGGGGTGTTTATGTGTGAGAGAAAAAATGAGGAATGAAAGCATTAGTAATGTGGAGGCATGAAAAAATGACTTCGAAAGCTTAAGAAAAAATCGCTTTATTATCGGTCGTCGTCCCATAAAAAACTCATCCCACCATTTAAGTTGACACATTCTGAAAAATGGAAGCACTTATTGTTTCAAAAAGCCAAAGTTAATACGTACTGTCGATGGAAATTTTTCAAATGGGATTTGTACGTATATCAATTTCAAATTAAGGAGGATATTTTCTTTTCTCCTGGTAGGAGGATCCCAAGTATAAATATATCGCGTCCCAAGTCGATAAATATTTTAATCATAAACAATCAAGAAAATTGATGTTATGCAATGCAGCAGAGCAATTTTTGATACGTAGCCAACTTCCAAAAGTGCACAGCACAATCTTTTTTTTGTGTCAGTTCAAATAAAAAATATAATCATGAAGACTCAGCCAGCAACACGACTTGCTTTACATCATGTCTAAGTATGTATGTAGACTCAAGTTCATTTTTCATTTCTTGAAAAAAGTTTTGAGTGAAAAGAGGTTATTGAGTTCCGTCCAGAAGACGCTTTTCCCCTCCAGTCTAGTTCTTTTCAGAAATGTACGAAGGAAACGAACTGTTTCCTCTCGTTCCATCAGGTTAGAAAAAAAAGCCCATTGAAAAACGCCATTTATTTCTTGGACATCTCAGTACATAATGTGCTTTGGTAAGCAAGTTTACAAATAAAAACACATTAACGTGCTACTGATTTTTGATGATTCAGTGCATTGCATTATTATTACTTACGTAAAGGGATAAAGAATGTTATTTATGAATGGAGGAAAAAAAGTGCACTCCACTCACCCACCCAATCTCCTTCCATTTTTATTGCTCACTCGGACTAAAGAAAGAAAGAAAGGCTATGGAAAAGGGATACGTTTAAAATTGCATGCATGCATGAACCCCCATCAAGTCTAAAGGAAGCCAACTATTATTATTCTACTGGAAAAGGAAGTGAAGGTTGAATGTATTGAAATTATTGAATAGCCTGTTAAATACAATTTAACAAGAAACTTTTTTTTTCTCTCGACAACAACATCAACACAAACCAGAAAAAAGTAACCCTATCCCCATCCCCTTTCTTCCTCAACAACAACTTTTTTTGGACAGGCTAAACAAGCTGGAAACCTCCCTTCTCCATCCTTTCTTTCCGTTCAAATGTCCATCAGCTCATTCATGCGTCAGTCCTGAAAATGGTGAGCGGAAGTCTGCTTGTAGTAATATAATTTGATTCTGCGACAAGGATCTTTATTCTCGTGTCGTGAGCCATTACTTGAGTCGTTGCAGCAGCGGCAGTTGCAATGCATGCACTCTCAACTATGCATTGATCTCTTATTTTCTTGACCTGACTAGACTAGGTATATGTACCACACACATACATATACACTCCTTCAAAACCAATGTTTACTTCTTTTTTACTTCTCCTCAGAGCATTTATTAAAGTGCAACTGTGTTTTTTACGTGGCACGTGCCATGTGCCACACACACAAAACCTATCTTTCGATGATGAAAGATGTGTTTAAAAAGTGAACTCAGATGAAAACCAACATTCAATCTGCTCTGCTACTGCTATGTTCCAGTTGCTAACTACATACATACAAGCTCGTTTCCTCCTCCTCCGTTCATTTTTTTATTTTGCTCCAGAAACTATCATTATCATCGTCATCATCAATGCACCTTCTGCACTAATAATACTTTTTAAGCCACCCGAGCCATTTTACCTCTTAAAAAGAACTTTTTTCTTGCAGGCTGAAGGAGCAGCAGCAGTAGCATAGCAGAAGCAAGCAAGCCATTTTTTTCTCCTTTTACTGTCCCAAAAAAACTTTCTTCTTCCAATAAAGGAGGGCTTTAAAAAGATCCTCTTGTCCTCCTAGCCACGCTATGCCGCCATAAAGAATCTAAGAAATAATATATCTCTTGGTTGACAGCCTGTGACTTGCACTTGTCCGTGTGTACACAACGCTTTATAAAATACTTAATTCCAGCGCGTTCTCCCGCTAGAGAGAAACATGCAGTCCTTCTTTCGCGAGCTTAAAGTTTCAACTTTGAACATCTCGTTCCTCTTCTTGGCTCGTGTCCTCTTTAAACTTTTTAAAGTGTAGCGAGAGGAGAGGAACGCAACATTTGCGTTACGACTTCCTTTTCAACTTCCAGCACACGCAGGCAGGCAGGCAATGCACTCTTAATAACATTGTTCCACTACCAGGTTTATTTTTCAAGGACAGCAATTTCATGTTCCCTCTCTTATTCATGCAATATTACTACGAGTTCTATATTGTCCGAGCAGCGAAACTCTTAATTAATATCCCATTTCCTCCTTACTCCTTCTTCGTGGCCATTCCCAACAAGAATTATGCTCATAAAACATACAATGCTCACGGTGCACACCTCCTTAACTAATGGAGGCCTCTATAATTTTCTTTTTAAAAAATGGAGTGAGTGACTCAGAGGAGTCCGTCGTAGTCGTAGCTCTAGGTCTTAAGAAAAAAATGAACCGGAGAACATGTGAACTGCCACTGCCATAATCATGAGGAGCAGCTTTCTATTTAAAGTTCCATGAAAGACATATGATACGCAATAGAATAGGAAAAAAAGTAATTGACTCACTCCACTCCTCACATGGTTATTGTTTGCGTCAGTAGTCAGTGCCAGCCAGCAAGTCTGGAAATGGAGCCGTGTCGTGGCCGTGTGCCATGTGTTAGACCTTTAAAAAACGAGATATTCTTCCTGCTGCTGCCATAATCATACCATACCAGTTCTTCCCCTTCCCTTTGTTGTAATTTACTTCAAAGGAGTTTTTTTGAGACTTTTTTTCATATCAAACACCTTTCAAATGCTGTTCATCAAGAAGAAGAAGAGGAAAGAGAGGCACACTTTCTCGTAGAAAGGGTTCAAACCAAGTCAGGAGCTGTAACTGTAACTCTCTCTCTCTCTCTCTGCACCTCATTAAAGGTGCATCAGCCCTCCACAAAAGGTAATGAAATTGCGTATGACAACATGACACTTCATTATTCTCATTTTATAGTACAATATGACATCAGAATAGAATTTGGTTACCTGTATACATACCTATATGGAGAGACATGATTATTTCATTATTCTTCTGGTGCTTTCACACCACAACAGCTAACACGCACACACACACAATATCCCACTGTGTTTGCATTTTCTTTGTTGAGCATTAAAAATGCCACTCGAAAATAGAGAGATGAATTTATTATTCGAGTATAATTAGGTCCTTCATCATTTATCCTTTCATTTTTCATTCGGAAAGAATTGATTTCCGCTTTTCAGCAGTCATCCATCATTCTTTCAATGTCTGCTTGAGTTCTTCGATTCTTCGATATCATTCAACAATTCCTCCTCTATCACTATATCACAATAAAACATGCCGCTTTTTGTGCAGGCATCTGCTATTATTGGAAAACAGTAGTGCGAGTCCAATTATGCTTATCATTATTATTACTTCTTCACGTTCACAGAAAAAACTCCAAGTGACATTTAACAACATACGAGGCTTTTGAAAAATTAAAAAAAAATTGGGAAAAAGTCTTGCATATTCAAATTCATCGTCGCCACTAGCTCATCACATCACCGCACCGCGAACAAAGGCGGGCTCATTCAATCAAAATTGAATAAACTGACAGTTCATCAAAAATGTATTGTTTATTACCAAAATTTGCATGTTTCGCTGTCGTAAAAACGACAGAACTCTCGCATAATGTCCCATAAGAATTCAATTACCTTCGCTAATGTAAAACCTTTACTGAACATTAGTAGTAGTAGTTGAGTTGTTCATAATAATAATAATGAAACATGCATAAATGCATATTTTTACCCTCGCTTAAGATACGGAATGTCATTTAAAGTGCACATCACAATTTTTCAACGATTTGCATTTGCCTAAGAAAAAGATTCCCAACCTAGCCACAACCCCAGGAGCTGATCATCAGTGTTTACTCACAAAAGGGAAGAAATGAGCAATAGAAATTCTTCACGGTATGGTTCTTTTTTTCATTCAGGAGAAATATTTCGTTACACCTTGCAGTTTCATCGTCATCATCATCATTGTCACAAGCACACCTTTACATGATATTTACGCATTACAATTTTTCCCTCGTCAAGAAAAGACCACCATATCTGCCTCGTCATCTCTAATTCTGTAAATTATATCACAATCATACATTTTTTTCTGAATACACGAATTCAGTGCATAGGTAATAATGCTGTTGTAAGATTACGCAAGCATGCATGCATACTACATGCATGGAAGGAAGCAGTGCAAAGTTGGGATGAGCCATGAAAAATTCCCTTTAAAAAAAGTTTTTTTCTTCAGACTTCAGAGAATGATAAAAATACCTTGTTTCTTCAAATAACTTTACAATTATTACTGTTCAGCAGGAGGTAACATGTCTAAAAAGAAAATTTGTTTTTGTAATAGTGGAAGGCACGCTGTAATCTTTGGCAATGACAGGCTCACAGACTAGGCATCTGCTCAGATAATCAGTGCGGAGTTTAACCTGACTTTGGCCTACACCTGAATATTTTTTTCACAATGAGTGAGGTAAAAAATCTCGTCTAGCATCCCTCAAAATAATATTCTCTTAAAAAGTACCTATTATAATTCTTTGAATTTTTTAAACATGTTCCCATTGACCTAAAAATTTATAGCTTGGAACATCGTGTTCAGTTTTACCTGCTAATTCCAACTGTGCTATAATCTAAATTCAAAAAATACTTTTTAACAGTTTACCGTACAATTTCAAAATTCTTTCATGTTAGATTGAATTTGGTGACTTCTGTGCTTCAGTCCTAATCCCTTACCTTTCTATCCATAATCCTTATACATACCGTTCTGTATTAAATCAAGATGTCCCAAGTAAAATCAACATCCCTTCCTCAACCAGCTAATAAAACCAACGTTGGAAAACAA
>JAHZNI010001159.1:4127-35200 GCA_027744415.1 Seira ritae
TTTTTTATGCTCCTTGGCGGAAATGGAGAAGACCCTATTGAAGGGAAGATAAAGATTTGCCAAAGACGATGAGCAAATGTCTTGCTGGCGAAGCCAATGGAATTTTGATGGCGATACAAGATTCGATGGTGCAAGAGAAGTGAGCATAAACCTGCGACAAAGTGTCGACTCACAATAGATATGGATAGGTCTGAGTTATAGATCGCCCCGTGTGAATTCCTCAGTTACATGGAATGGCACTCATTTCACCGCAATACTTTCACATCACATCCGATCTGAAGCTGACCATGGCATGAGATAGCCTTGAAAACTTTAATGGTGTGAGCGTAACCATTACCGAATTTCGCTCCCTACACAGGTATCCGTACAGGAACCATAGGCTCCCTATTGAATAAGGAGGTGTAAAAAGACGCATTAGGAAATGGAGTAACGCTTTTTCCTTTCCCATTCTCATGATTTGCTTGAAAGCCTAAAAAACAAGTGTAACACAAGAGCATTTCACTACTATTACTTTCTCCTCCATTTCCTTCTTTCCTCCGCGCTCTTTATAATTTCACAAAAAGATCTATGTATTTTGTATAAAATACAGAGCCTATACTCAGGTGTAGAGGTAAGCAGGGTGCCATCAATCTACTACTTTTATGCAGATATGCCTTCCGACCACTGCGGAGGCAATAAAGCTGTCTTTGGACTATAAATCTGACAATGAAGTGAAGTACTTTCTGAAGTCAACGAAGGTGTTCTGAGAAAGAAAAACCTAAAAATAATGAGGAGAAATTGGAAAAGTAGTAGGTTTCAAGCTTCCTGCTATGTTTTTTTGACTTCCTCGAATACATTTCTTTCCATATTCGAAATGAATTGTTATTTTTCGCTTGGCAGACTATATTTTTGAAGCAACTCAACTCGACAATAAGGAACTTGATGAACCAAGTGATTAAGGAGATTGTTTTGCCACGCGAAAGCACTTGAGTATGTATTCGGCGTGCATTTACCTTACAGACGCACCCACATTCATAAAAGTTTATCTACCGACTTGGCATTTTCCTATCACCTTAGTTATGATGGAAAGATATTTAATATCAGCAGAACTTACTTAATATCCTTGAACCACCTGTCTGAAATAGAACCATGAATTAAGGAGACTTCTTGGGTTTATTGAAGTTGGGGAAAAGACACGATGATAAATGAATTTAATTCTTTTTATCACAATGCAAACATAACTTTATGTAATAATACTACTATTATAGCTATATGTACATGTATGTAACCGTATTGTATGCTGTTGGACGAGGCGAAGAATTAAACTACATATCTAGCTGACAGCAACAGAGCATTATCATCTAAACATTAGGATTAGGTGAGCAAAGCGTACGCAAACATTAATGTTCTTATAATATTCTTCCTTGCTGATTAATGAAGGTAATACAAAAATTACTATTCTTTTGGAATAACTTTGCCGTAATGATGATCTAATGATTACAAAAGTATTTTATTTAAAACTTCTAGAACAAAGATAATTTGTATTGTTTTAATAACTTCATAACTGTTTTCAATTTTGAACAAGTGAACTTTCATTTATAGCAAGTATACTTGCTTTCAATCAATATTTAATATATGCATAAATATAATTAATACATTTTTACCACATAATAATTTATAAGACCAAGGTGGGTGGGAGAAAAGAAAATAAACAAAATTTCGACAACAGAGTGAATGTTTTCGACAAGTGTTTAGTTTAATTTCTTAAGAAGTATGTATTTACAAGAGGTCACATTACGAAGCTTCTTGACTGGATCAGCTTCCGATATTTAGTGTTTTCATTCGCACTTGTTCGGTTGTTCGGACTGAATTGGAAAACTTTTATTGCATACATTACATATATCCATAGTAATCCAAGTAAAACTCATTAAAATCCTTTATCGCCAACTCACCTTCATCACAAACGCTTGATTAGGTGACAAGAAAGTGCTCAAAAATAAATTATGTAGAACTTTATTTATTTGAGTTTGGGATTCCAGCGCAGCGGAGGTTTAAGGTTCGATATATGTGGTGTCGTGATAATCGATTATGTTTAAGTGAAAGCTTGATATTGCGGTTGCTGCATCACACATGCATTTAGCAATCGAACATGCGTCCACTTCAGGCATTCAAAAGTAAAATAATAATTTTTTTTCAATTTGAACCTTTCTTATCTCACCTTGCAGCAAATCCATAATCATTCGTGGTGATGCTCGCAGATGAATATAATCTTAACCAAACATTACCCATTTTAAAATGAGATGTTGTTTTTCGCTCCCGTATGCATACTTACAAGTATTTTGTTGGCTTAAATGAGGATAAACGGCTGAAAGTGGACAATATCTGGACTTTACACACATGATCAATCACTCAAGAATTCTATAAATGCTTCCATTCCAGTCCTCCGCATCCAACATAAGTTTGTGTGACATACGTGGGTGATTAGCGCCTTTTTCCCATAGAACTTATGAACTCCTTCGGAAGACTAGTAGATTGATTTGTGATTCTAATTCAGTAAAACAGATTGATTCTGGTCGTTACACAGCGAACTAGATACAAAAATTCTAATATTTTTCTAATAGCGTCACAGCTCATTACCAACATTAATATTAATATTTCCTTTCAATGACATAAAGTTATTACGTGCGGAAGTTACAGTACTTGCATAGGAAAAACCTAAAGATGGAGAAGGACGAAATAAGTTTGAATGACGTGAAGAAGGCCTCCTCGCCAAATTACGAGAATGTGAAAGTTACGGATGGAAAATCAGTAATACTTCATGATCCGCCATTAATTAAAAAGGAACATATTGACGATGCGGAGGAAGAAAAAACGGAGAAGGACAAGCTGAAGGGAGAGAGTAAGTCATTCCAACTTCAAGATCCTTTTGAAGGCGACCCTAGCCTCACCGTCGAGGGCCAAGTCGTATTTATGACGAATAGCAAGCGTGATTTAGCTGGGTATGGACCCGGAAATAATCGGAGAATTTCCACCGTCAGCAATAAGGCCCTTGGGTGGAAGCGCTACCTTGGGCTGTTTTATACTTTGCTCTCCACAAATATGTTTTCTTTGAGTTCCAATTTGCTCAAAGTGCTCTCACATATTAATCCGCTCAACCTCGGGGTATTGAAAAAAATTATCTTGAGAACTCGAATAAAGTTTTATTCAGTATCAATCATAAGTACCAATTTAATCCTAGGTATACGCGTTCCCAATGGGAGCAATTTTATCCGTTCCATTTATTTGGTATACGCTGAAAATTGAGAAGAAACCTGTTTCGCAAAATTTACTTCCTCTCGCACAAAATAAAAAGTCTGTCTTCTTCATGTGGGTAAGCTGCAACGTGATGCAGAACTTACATGATGATATGATGGTGGCAATGGCAAATAAAGCTGTAATCATTTTGTTCCCTTCTGTATCTCATACTAGTTCAGAGCAATGCTAAGTGTGCTGATTTCTTACGGGCTCATCGCATCATTCAGATTTATTACGGTGGCTGATACGCGAACCATTTTAGCCGCATCCGTTATAACCGTGAACTTTTTCGGCTGGATTTGCCTCGGGGAGAAATGTGGTGTGGTTCCTATCGTTGTGGCTTTAATGGCTCTTTGTGGCATTGGGGTTATGACAAGGCCACCTGTTCTCACGGGTGCAGAAGACTTTGATAAGGACACCTTGGTAATTTCACACCTTTTACCTATAATTCAATTTTTTGTGTGTTAGATTGATGTAAATTGCAAATTAATTTGGTTTGCATAATTTTCTAGATTGGCGTCTCCCTAGCGTTTGCCTGCATGATTTTGGCCACGATAATCATATTGTGTATTAGATTTCTGTCAAATGTTCATCACGGCGTGCTCAACACGTTCCTGTACTCATGGGCATTTATCTCTACATTGCCTTTCGCAATTGCGTTTGGGAAAGTGGAAGTTCCAGAAAATCCTTGGGATATAGTTGGAATGTTGGGGGTAGGCGTGTTGTGGTCGCTTGGAAACACGTTTTTGGTCCTCGCACTTCAAGTTGAGGAGGCTGGTGTGGTGGCGCTCATCAGAACGAGTGAAGTTATTTTCACTTTCTTCTGGCAAATGATTATCCTTAAGGTTTACCCGGATTTGATTAGGTAAACATATTTTCAAATAGATTAGTTTCTAAAAGATCCACTTATAGTAATGAGAAAATATTGGATATAATTTTTAGTTTACTTGGGGCATTCTTGGTGCTGACGGGAGTCATCGTGGTCACTCTGCGTAAATGGGTGTCTTCCTTGGACAAAGATAGTCCGCTGAAGAAAAGACTGGCATTCTTACTAGTGTAACTAAGTATGATCATGACTCATGATAAAAGTGCAGTTGCATGATTGTATATAATTTTTTATGAATAAAGTTTATGATTTCAATTTGGATATCAGTTAATACTATTTAAAAGTCATATTTTATTTCATTGACCAAATAAAACAAAACGTAAAGCAATTTAAAGCTACCATGTAAAAATAATTTAGGCACATCCAGATGGATCTCCAGCTCCAGCAAGACCGAAAGCTTGGCGAATGTTTCCATAATACTGGAATCTCTTTTGGGCAGAAGGGTGGCCAGGTGAAGAGCACTCAAGCGCACCATTGATGGCTCTAGTGGTTGCCCCAAATTGTCCTTGTTGCACTCCAGGAGCGTCATGAACGCGAGTTCCCCAGTACCAGAAGGCGGTTTGCCAAGCAAGAGCATCATCTCTGGCTACGCTGTCTGGGTCGGATACCAATCGCTGATCGTTGAAGAGAGACTGCGACGCGGCCTTGTAGTTGTCGCACCATGTAAGCTGGATGTAACCCCTTCCGTAGTAGTATTGGTTAGGGGCATCACAACCTGGGGTACGGTAAGATCCCGGGCAGTTGGTGTGTTCGCAAGCATACTCTCTCTTGGCTCGGAGACCGTCAGATTCGTGGAGCAATTGGGCGAGAGCCATGGCTGCCTCCTGTTTGGTTGAAATCCTGCCAGGTCCCTTGGCGTAATTGTTGAAATTGTTGAACTGTTCTTGGGAAGGAGCAGGGTAGCCATTGCTGGTGACGGCACGGCTGAACTGGTCAAAGTTGGCGAACTCACCTGCAAGAGAAAGCGCAATTAAAATAATATACGAAATATGCAAGACTTAAATTTCAAGGATTAAAATATACCCTCTCCACCGCCGCCACCACCACCATCGCCTCCTTCACAGCAATTGTACTTGTTTCCAGCTACTCCGCGTCCATCGACACAAGCTTCCCTTCCACGTTCCTCACGTCCGTATTGAGCGCAACCAACCACACCCCAGTCATTTGGCTGACAGCCGGTCCACCAACAATCCTGAGCCATGGCTGACCCCAAGATTGCGCTCAGACCAACAATTAGAAGAAATTTCGCCATGATTACCACTGTTTGAGTGTAGCCTCAGATGAGGAGATTCGAAGTGATGATGACAAGAAGTGTGATCGATCCATTTTATATACTTCACCCCAAATTCAGACCGAGGCAAGAATATTCTATTGAGAAACCGCAAATCAGCATTAATATAAAATATGTGTAGCATGTTTACCTCGTTTTATTATGTTTTAACCATATTTCGAGTTAATCTTTCAATCATACTACAAACAACGATGGTTTTATCAGTCAACAAATTTGCAGATTTTTTTTCAAAGAATATGCACATAGATCACTTGTAGCCCGTAATCTGCATACAAAAGCCTTTTTACTCACAGCAACGAGATGACATGAGTGCTTTAATACAGGCGTGTGATCACGACCAGCTAATGCCTATTGACCGTCAATATTATTTGACGCATCCATAATACGCCGAAAAGGTAAATCACGTAAGCCGCAAACTAGTCTGAATGGAGCGTCGAAATTGTAGCAGTAAATTAACAGCCATTTGCTCCTTCCTAAAAAACTGAGATCATTGTCTTCAGAAAAGCAGCAAGTAGCAGCGCTACTGCAAACATTTTGGTCTGTTACTCATGCATTTATTTCCACATAATACAAAATTAGGCATTAATCTTCACGACTTCTTAAATGTTAAGCGCGATCATTCGTTTCGTTGTTTCCCTCACAAAAGAGAAGTTAAGATTACGCACTAATTCTTTCCGTTTCCGCGTAGCTGTAGCTTGATTTCCTGCGCTCAACCATGAAAACGACATATGCACTTTTCTAAGAAGTTTTATCATTGAAAATACAAAAAATTAACAATAGAATCAGTTGGCTTGACGTATGTCTGTCTGTCATCGAGCTACTTACTCTATTTGTTAGTGTGCGTGTGCATGATATATTACCTGCAGATGAGATTTATTTTTTTTGCAATGTCAATTCAATTCTATGAATTGATTACGGTCAGCAAGGCGAGCAGAAACATTTGTGTACTTCTTTTTAGTTGTCTTAATTGAGGTTAATTATTAACTGCTTCTGTCGTCGAGTTTGAATAGTTAATACTTCAGTAATTACATTGCATAATATTATAATATGATGAATTGTATCGTTTGACCCAAAATAGCACCATGATTTTTTTCAAAAGGAAATTAAATATGCACCATTTATTACGCAACATAATACATAATTTACAAGTGTACATGTAGAATGTGGGTCTACGATTTTCTAACTTAACTGTAAAATGTGACAATGAGTAGGCAGGTGTCGTATTCAGCACTGCCTTCAATTTCAATCAATCAATATTTTCACGGAATCGACCCACGGCTTGTTCGGCGAATGTGCAGGTGGATATCAGACTGAATGATATGCATATGTATAAGATTTATGTAACAAACTACTTAAAATTCAGTTTTCATGCTGTACTTTAATCGGTCGTACATTATTTTGGCGAAAAGTAAGAACAATCGTTCCAAATCTGAGTCGAGTATTGAATTTCACGTTACGTAATGTTGCTGTAGCTTAAAAATAAAACACAAAAACAAAATGGAAATAAGGAATTCTTTTTCTGCTTTGTCTTGCTGTTGCTCGTGAAATTGAATGAAAGCTTGACAGAATAATTTAATGAAGTTATATAAGAAAGTTGACCTCTTCGGTCGTTCAATTTAATGTATCATATTTCATAGGAGTTGAAATTTTACAGGAAGGTACTGATTAATATAAAGAATATTATGACGAAACTGACAGTGTGACAGTGACAGTAAAATAAATATAATCTGTAACTATATTTGAAATTCAAAAGAGGGAGACGGTAGAGGTCACCTGAAATCCGAAGGTTACGAAAAACTTACCTGGGGACTAAACTGGATTATATAAATACTACAACTGTTATGAAGTAAACAACTTTGTTGTGTTGATTGAAGTATTAGATTTATGACATAATTGCATTGGATGATCGATTTTATGATATTTTCGAGGCTTTAATTGCATATAGAACATTTGTTCATTTTCAAGATAAATATGAAGCATTCATAAGTAAAATTGAGTTCTTGTCAGTTTTTGTAGGCAATCTAATTTGCGCTCGAGTGTCATGCATTTATTAAGTTAAACTCAAGTTTTGGCTGATTTAAATATCAAATGTGCACGTACTTCAGTCGCATTCCTAATTCCTTCTGTAACCCAATGCCATCATCGTTAACTCTCTGGAAAAGAGAAAACATCTAGTTTGTACTAGATGGATTTAAAAATTAAAGGACTAAGATAAAGTAACAATGCGTACACTACGCTTGTTTTATGTTCCAGTAAGGCATTACTTGAATTGCTTTCTAAAGAACTAAAATCTTAAACTATTTTTTTAAGAAAAACATATTTATTTCCAGCAACTTATTTTATTGGCATGCCTTTGTTGGTTGCATGAAATTCATATAAACTTAAGCATTCGTATAAAAAACTCAAGATTTTGTTCACATCTCGAGCATAAAATTTGTGGGAATGAGTTTTTTAATGAGGTTCAGCCAGTAGGAGTGACGAAGACGATATTTAGCCTTGAGGCTTTTAGTGGCCCTGCTTGCTATGCTAGCAGCAGAGATTGAGAATCATCCGTGTAAAACCCCACACATAATTTTACTTAAAGCACTACTACATACTACCAACCTGTGCATGCAATATGCTCTGAATGACTGCGTATTTACTTCTATGATGATGACGATTTAATGATGACCAACATATCTTTGACGCTTTGTGAGCCATCCGCACATCGTGTTAGCACAATGTGCTCGACCTTTGAAATTTCAGAATTCTTATTTTTTAGGTTTTAATGGAAAAATGATTACTTTTATAAAAGTGAGACAGTTCTCATGCGAAACTAAATTAGAATAGCGTTTGAAATACAGATTTTTAAAGTAAAGTTGAATGCGTTCCTTTTCCTTACATCAAGTTTCTATCTGATAAGCAGAGATGAATTTCAATAACAGTTCCAGTCGAAATTTTAGTTTAGGGATAAGGGGTACAGGGTCAAATAACAACACTGCAGCATCCTCTCTCCTTCAGCAGCACAACTCCATCAAGTACGTGTATGAGCTTCCATTCTTGGAACGGAAGGAGATATGTCGCATTTTCGATGAAAATAACTTGTGGGAGACGCTGGGTAAGTGAAAGTATTGCCATCTAATTGTCATTGCAAATCAATTGTAATTACTATAGTGGTTTATGTCTAAAAAGGCGGAGGCTTGATGGGCTACGGTAGCTCAGAATTAAGTGAATTTGGAAGAAACTTTCTGCGAGGTGGTTCTCCAACGGATGCTTTGCTCACAGCTTGGGCCAGCCAGAATCACACCATTCTTGAGCTTTTTACCTTGTTTGGAAAACTTACTCATTTCCGGGCCATGAAAGTCATTGCAAGATTTGGTAACGAGCTTTTCATCGCTATGAATTTCATATTATTTATATTTCATACGAAAAAGTATTTACAATAGATTTGGCTTTATATGTTTCAGTTGATCCAAAGTATCACGCTTACATTCGCGACCCAGAAGTAAACGCAACTCAAGAGCTTATTCAATTGGACTCCCCTATTTCGCCGATAGCAGCAGTAGGACCTGGTGTTCCGGCAGTTGAATTGAAGGTCCAAAATAACATGGGATTTCATCATCTTCCAGATTCCCCTAAAAATAAATTAGCGGATCCTGCATTAAAGAAAGAAATTTCTCCAGATGCGGGCGCCAAAGGTCCCACTGCATCCACTGCTTCATCTTTCATGGAATCAATGGGTCACTTGCCCCAGATTCCGTACTCAGAGCTTCTAGCGGCAACAAATAATTGGGAACGAAGAAATATTCTTGGAAAAGGGGGATTCGGCACAGTTTACAAGGGCGTTTGGAAGAATACTGCTGTGGCGATTAAAAGAATGGAGCAAAGAGCTAATCACGCATACGTCGAAAGTCAAATGAAGCAGTCTTTGGGTGAACTGAAATGTCTGAATTCCTGTCGACACGACAATATCCTACCCCTGTATGGATTTTCGCTGGAAGGGGAGCATCCGTGTTTGGTCTATCAGTTCATGGTAAATGGGTCGCTGGAGGATAGGCTACTTTGTCGTGTAAGCTGTCATTATCGCTGCGTTTCTAATTAAGCTAATCATTGTCGAGTAGTTGCTCATCGAATGGAAAATTATTTGTTACCTTTAGCATAAATCTCCACCTCTACAATGGCTTGTTCGGTATCACATAATTCGAGGCGTCGCATGCGGAATACAATTTCTGCATTCAATAGGACCTAAGCCGTTGATCCATGGTGATATTAAAAGTGCTAATATATTACTTGACCGCAACTTTGAAGCAAAAATTGGTGACTTTGGACTTGCCCGTGAAATGCAAACTACCAGTGATAAATCTTACGTGAAAGTCAGTCGCGTTCATGGGACAAGACCGTACCTTCCCGATGAATACCTTCGCTCAAAAAAGCTGTCGACGAAAGTGGATACCTATAGCTTTGGAATAATGCTTTTTGAAGTGGCAACTGGTCAGCGCGCATATGAAGAGAGTCGCAGTAAAAAGTACCTGGTACGATAAATTTTTTCCTGCATTTACGTTAAATTAAACATGTATGAACGTTAATTAATGTATGAACATGAAGTTAAATTGCTAAATGGGATTTGGTTTTAACTATGCAGAGGGATGTCATTGAGGACGCAGAGGGAAACTACGAACCCTTACGCGACCCAAAAGGTGGAGGCGATAATCCAGACGTTTTCTGGCATTTTATTAAAGTAGGTCGGAGCTGTACGGAGAAAATTGCTAAAAACAGACCGGAAATGGTCCAAGTTTTGAAAGCTTTTGATGTTTTCCTTAGCCAGCAAAATACTTTTGCCAGCACAATCAGTAAGAACAATGTTTTAATGATCGTCCGAGTATGAATATTCAAGCATTTAGCAATTACATTCATGGCTTCTTTTTTTTTGCTACATGTAGGAACTGTCAGCTCACAAGTCACTGGCATTCCTCTGCTATTCGAAACACCCAACTCACGGCCAGCCTCATTACTATTACCAGGAAATTCAACAACGCATCGACTAAGTCCGGAAATGAGAGCAACGAGCCCCTACTGGATGCCACAATCTCAAGGCCAAGTTGGTTATCAAACTCCACCAACTTTGTCTACAAACCAAAGCACAGCGAGTAATCCGATGCGCCAAGCTCAAGGAACTAGCCATGCAACACAGCAGTATCAATTACTTCAAGGTGATATGATTCGACGAAGCCCTCTCCCATCTCCCGCAATGAGCTATGCTATTCCTCAAATGGTGAACAGTGGAGCAAGCCATGCCACTCCTGGAATGTATAATCACCAGCAACAAATGGTGAACCCATTTCAACAGTATTCCCCGGGAAATGCGAATGAAGCTCAGCAAACGCCTCAGCTCAATGTCAATGTGTTAGGTGGAGGTGGAAACTTTCTACAAAATATGAACCTACAACAACCTTCCCCTACCTCACTGGCACAAGCATCCTCACGAGCACGAAACCCAAGTCAGCAAAATGGTATGGAAGCAAGCAATATAAATGCTAAATTGCAAGACCCTGTAACAGCCCCTTCCCCCGTTCCCATATCAACACCACAGCAATCAGTAGAATCAGGAAAAGTAAGCGCTAACCGACCCCAACAACAGCGTCCCCATGAAAGTAGCGGAAGCGGAACCACAGCAGCAGCGACAAATGATATGACAAAGCCAGAAGCTGACGATTTCTTACCGGTATTTTTGCTTGAGAAAGAAGATGACAAAAAGAAAGAAGCACAGACTGAAGGAACAGACGACGAGGATAATAACGAATGGACCCAAGATGAACAAGATGGCCCTGCTACTGTCATACCCCTCATAACGGAGTTGGGTATAAAAGAACAACAGGACTCGTGAAAAGTCCATCGAAAAATTTCCATCGCTCTCCCTTCCACCGATAGGATAGTGCAGTTCCTCAAACTTTCCGCCAGATTAAGTGTAGATATTTCCGTCAAGTCAAATCAGCGACTTGGAGCATAATATCGACCAGCAGTAGAAATAATTTCTCTGCTGCCATGTTGTTTGATATCTAATGCTCGCAACTCACCGAAGTGACAAGGCAGAAAGAAAATTCTCCCAGATTTCTTCCGCAACGTCAGTGTCTTGACTTTGGATTTGATGATTCGCTCGGGAAACACGGAAGCAACTGATGCACTATTGGAGAATCCCTTGAGAATTTATACCCGTTCGGGTTGCTCTGTTATCATTATCAGTATTAAATTATTTCTTCTCCAAGTTATTAACATTAAAAGACACAAATCAAACGCACTTTTTTCTTGCATGCATGAGACAATAGCGTATGATTTCCTAGAAGAGCGTCGGATGTGCGACGTGGGGCATTAAAAGAACCAGGTGCATTCAGTAATTAGGTCTTCTTTGCTTGCTTGGAGTAACCATTCTCACATTGACGGATCGAACGGACCATCTTGAGACCATTGTGTATGCGACAATTTGGATACTCGAATTATTTTTAAATGAGTCACTACGCGTCACATATTGCGAATTGCGTTATTTGCAGAGCATGATTCGGAGGATCACATCGCTTGCGCTCGCTACCTTTCAAGTCACGAGTCATGTCGACCTTTCGTATTCACCATACTTATCTTGGCGTGCCGTCGCATCACTTCATAGTTTCATGTTGCATGGGTAAAGTAATGTAAATATTTTCTGTGAAAATTAAAGTCGCATCTGCTGCTGTTACGCAAAATTAAATGCGTCGTCGTGTTGCCGAATTACAATGAATTTCTTCATTGATATTGCCAGTTACAAGTAAGTGTAAGTAATTCTTCATTATGACTCATTTACATGGAAAAGTAATAGCTGGTGGTAGTATTGTAAGGTCAAGGTCATGGGAATACTTAACTTAAAACAAATCAGTGGAGCAACATAATTTACAAATAAATGCAAATGTATAACGGAGAAAGTCTGATTTCTTTTTGGTCATCGTCATCAGAGTCTGCATCTGTGGGTATTACTTGGTCCTTTTGATCAAAATCTCTTCTTCCCTTGAAGAACGAAAGAGATCAGAGAAATATACGGGCTTGGAGGATGTTATTCCGGATAATAATGTTTCCTAATTATATCTCTACACCAATTATGCATTGTGCCAATGCCCCTACGAGCATCATTTTAAACAACTTTTCAACCGCAGGTAGCCAAGCAAAATCAGGACCTGTACTTTTATATCAAACTCAAAGCATAATCAATCATACATCGCATGTAACAACTTATATTTTGGCATGAAAGTAAAATTATAGTACTTTTCTTTATCCATGATAATTCGCTAAATTGTGAGAAACAAAAACGCCCAAAGTAACGCCCATCCGCTTGTACTAACTGCAGCACTGCATTGCATATTTATTGAATTTTTCATATTTAGTAAAATATCAACCAGGTTAATTGTACATTACATTTTCTGGTTCGCATTGGATGGGGGCAATATGGAACGCAACATGCACTTTTCCACAGCATCATTGAGTTTCAGCCATGCGGCATTTCAAATTATTTTATGTTCAAGAGCTCACTAAAACACCATTGCATTTTGCATTGCATAGTACTGAAACAAACAAGAAGAGAGGAGCTGAGCCAAACTCAGAATTACATCATCTCATGCCTTACTTCATACCGGCACCAATAACTGAATAATTAGTTAAAGGGAATTATATCTATTTAAAAATTCCATTTCTGAAACTCCAAGTATTCCGTTCATCGATTTCAGCGACATCATTTTGTGATTTTGAGCGAGCCCGGCCCAAACCCCCTAACCCTAATCATTATTATTGACATTACTTGTTACACGTGTTAAAAGTTTACGGGTTTTAACTTTAACTGACCCCCAAAATTACGTTATTATTCCTAGAATAATATGGCTCAATTTTTGACCAGAATTGGCCAACTTGGCTTGGGAATGGCTTTGGCTGGCGGTGTTGTCAATTCTGCTTTATATAATGGTAATGAACGCGTTGGTTTATTTTTTATTATCTATTTTTAATTCGAATGCTATTTAATAAGAGTATAAAATGTACGATGTAATTATGTATTCGATTATCATTAAATTGACGTAAAAATTCTTATTTTATTTTGGATTCTTTTATTTCTTGAATTACAATTATTATTGATATTATTCCTTAGCACTAATGCAATTCACATAAATATTGAAACTATAAGAATGCTTACAAATGAAGTTGATCTATAATGCGCTTTTTTCTAATTGTTAGACGCACTTGACATTCGGTAAAGAGTTTACCCAAGCTGTAGAGTTAAAACAAGTCGCCCAGCAGGACGCAGAAAGAGCTCGATTCCTTGTAGAGAAAGCTGAACAGCAAAAGAAAGCTGCCGTTATTTCCGCCGAAGGCGACTCTCAGGTAAAACTTGGCCACTTGCTTGCTCATTTGTCGTGAATGTTTTGTTGTCTGTAATTGTTTGTTTTCTGTGTCAGCGAAACATGATTATTTACTGTTGATTTACTATCTTAACAGGCTGCCTATCTTCTCGCAAAAGCATTTGGAGATGCTGGCGAAGGTTTGGTGGAACTACGAAGGATTGAAGCTTCTGAAGACATCGCGTACCAACTAGCCAAATCCAGGAACGTGACATATTTACCAACTGGCCAAGGGACGCTTTTGAACCTGCCCCTCAACCAAGCCTAAAGTTAACTAGTTAGGAATTTATTAGAACACAATAGTGGAAGGAAATCATTATAAATACATATTATATAATCTAACTCTAATCATGTTTGCTACTGCAGTTTATCTACATTGTCCCAGATATAATTCTGGTCTTCTACAACCGAAATGCCATTCAAATGAAAATTAACCAATGATGTAAATCTATTTGTGAGTAAAATGTGGGCAAAATGATGGCCTTTAATAGAGTAAAAGTATGTATGTATCTTATCTTTTTCAATTGAAGTTCTTATTTAGCTATCCTAATATATTATTATTGTCTAGTTCGTACATGGTACATATTTAGTCACCGAGCTCCTGATTGTGGAGGTAGAACATAGTCATACTACTTTGTAGAAAATAAAATCAAATGAATTGACTTAAACATAAATACGCATCCTTGCACACATTTTAGCAATTTCGCACGGGTAACTACATGTAATGATCATGCTAGATAGAAATAGGTAGACAAAAGGATTATTCCGATTTAGCGCATCCCGTTGAACTATGAACTTGTTAGCTCAGCTATCGTAAAATCGTAATGACACGATTGTGCGTGTAGGAACATACAACTGATCAGAGTTACCGTTATGTTTTCCTTCATTGAGTCCTTTCCATACGATTGAAGTACTAACTTCTCTGGCGCATGTACATTGTAACTCTCGTCTCGACGACTTCGGCGGATTACCCGACGCATTGCAAAAGGCGCGCGGTATGGTATGGTACACGGCGTAAAATGTTGCTACGAGTATGATAGTTTATTGAATCAAAATGAATAGTAGTATTTACAGGCGTAATAAATTAAGCTGATCATATTGATAAAATAATAAATAATTCATTACATCGTATACATTTTTCTTAGGCTACGTTTGCTAGCCACTCTTCAAACCATGTTTACCTCGTAATACTAATTCAATTAAACCATTGCATCAGATACATACAATCGGTCATTTGTCTGTTATTCCAGCGAGGTCATTCTACCAGTCATGCAGTAATTTAAACTACTGAGCTCAAAAATATTTTGCATTCGAATTTCAAATGCTCGATAACATGAGTCAATCTAGGGACACGCGTCCAAAGCTATATCTTTAATCTTTGTACTAATTAAGTAATTGAAATAGTAATTACACTTAATTTCTGGAATCCTTATTAAAGGTTTTCTGATTTCTTTGAAATGGTTATTCGAAAATGGAAAGCTGGATGTCGAAGGCGCAGAAGCTGGAAAAAGAAAAACTCTCCCTTTTTAGGTTTTCAGCTAGAATGAACTTGTATCTCATCGCATTGTTTCTTTTGCCGCTAGTATTGTTCAAGATTTTTTGCGTGAGTCGCCTCAGGAGAAAGAGCAAAAAACTCATTTCTTCATTATAGAATTGACAAAAAACACTTAAATTTTCCCCTCAATTTTTTAACATCCTGAAATTATAATCTTTTGCACGCTTGATAATTTTTTCACCAACACCACCGCACCGGTTTACTATTCACGCGACGAAGGAGAACGAGTCGAGTGCTCTCAGCAATCCCACTTTTTTTGCTTGCCACAAAAAGGATCCGTAATAAAATCTGACGTTTTTACTCGGCAAAATAAAAGAAAACTGGCAGATTTTAATTACGGCAATATTTCTCTGATGCTCCTTTACCGTTGTCGGTGAGGGGAAGGAGTATCAATCACTATTTACGATGCAAATTAACCAAGTAATTACATTATGACTGCGTAAAAATGCCGAGAATGGGTTGAAGGCGTGTGTGCAAACTGCTCATAAAACATAATTATCTATCACAAAATTACAACTCTTTTTTCTCTTTTGAACAATCAGCTTTGAGTCAGTTATTGTTGCATCGTATTTTTAAGTTTAGCATTTAACGTTACAAGAGATTCTACTGTTGAGTGAGATTATTATTGCTTTTTACTTCATTATTGCACCTTCTACGCTAAATTGTGTGCACTTTGAGGATGGTGTGGAGGAGTCAAGGGAGACCAACGAGCTACGGGAGAGTCATTTACATTGTTGGGAGTCGTAGCGACTACGTCAACGACTCCTGAATGATCTCTACTGCTCGCATTATTGACCAAAGATGGAGATCCGAATCCGGGATGGCCTTGGTCAGAGGCAACGGAATTCGGAGAGCCGGTTTGTTGGTAAAAGCCAGAGTGAAATTTGAAAGGAGTGTCCATTACGCTGACCATTGGAGGATAACTTCCATTGGTGAAGTGCTGAAGAGAGCTCATGTGCAGTTGATGGTGAGGGTGATGATGTGCATGGTAAGATGACACGTGAGATGAGTAATATGCATGCTCGGATATGGGGGAATGTGAGGCTTGAATTGGCGACGTGTTCAACCCACTTCCAGAATTCGAGTTGGCGTGCAGAGGGAGGAAACCATGGTGCGTGGAGGAACTTTGTGAGGACTGCTGGTAAAGAGGAGTTCCATTCATGGAAGGTGGTGTCTCCTTACCATTGACAACTATGGCACCAGAAGGGCTTGATGATGACGTGGTAGTTGATGGTGCGTCATTTCCACCTTGCCCTTGTGAACTGCTGATTTGATCCGATGATCCGCTGTTGCCATGTAGATGGTAGAAGTGCATGGATCCAGTGGATGTGGGAGAAGGCCAAGTCGTGCTTGAAGATGATATTGTGGGCGTTGGCCATGACGATGTCGTGGTTTGGTCATATCCTATTAGGAAAAGAAGAAGTAAATGGTTTTATCATCATTTTATTCGAATATTGGGGCAACGTGAGATTTCAAGGAAGTTACAATGAGATTAAAGACTTCATAGAAGAAGTTAAGAATGGTTTCATTTTCATTTCATCATGCATTTTAGCTTTGACAATGTTCCATTAATTTGATTGTTTCTCAAGATGTACTAATGGCTAACGGCAGTGAAAGCAAATGATTGAAAAAACAAGGTTTATGGGATGAAATGCCGGGCTAGCACAAAACTGTCGGCTTCTTTGAACTTTAATTTTTATGCGCACACCTTGCTAACTAAATCCAACTTTTTCCGAAACACACATTCTCCACTTTAAGTTTACAAAAGGTCTAGGGGAAATGTGTGAAAATCGCTGTTTCCTCATTTTATTCGTCTCGTCTCTCACGGTAAGATTTACTAACTTTTACGAATGTCTCAATCTGAGTGTTTGGTAAAGTTACCTCCCTGGAAGAATTATCTAAAAGGTAAACATTTTTCTCTTCCTATAAACAATTACAGTATCTTTACAGATACGTAAAGTAGAAAACAGTTCAGTTGCTTAGTGAAAGGATACATTTTGATTTAATTCTGTCGATAAAACTAAAACTAGGTGTGTGTGGATATAGTAAGTGAAATTAAGTTTCATGTCGATCTTCATTCAGCTCTCATAAATGTCAAAAGTAATTACTTCCTGAAGTGACTCTTCACAAAGTTAGTGGACTTAGGAAAGCAACAAAACTTTTGGAAAGACAGAGGATATAAATTTTGTTTCTTCTGAGATTGCTTATGTTTAGTTTGTTAAGATTAAATTAAAGCTATCAAATACATTAGATTAGCTATTAGATCTTACATTACATGAAATAACATGATATGTATAGATAAGATTTTAGAGGAAAAGCACACTAAAGCAATTCCATTTTTTACATGTACGCGAAAGGAACAGGTCCGCGAGTGAGGTGATACGATGATTATGTTTGCTTTGACACGGGGCATAGCAGCGTGAAAATTATGGCTCATAAAACTCATTCAAAAAACCTCAAAAATTGAAGCATAAAATTTTTACGTCTTTTTTTTGCTGCAAAATAACCATAACGTCTATCTGTTGCAGAGTGTTTGGCTTTAAGAAAAAAGTGGATTACGTCTTATGAATGCCAAGTGTTTCGTTTTGTTTGAAATGACAAAGCAACCCTTTCGCCTAAAGTTTAATATTCTTACCCATACCCTTCTTCATGTAAACACCACAGAAGTAAATTAAACAGACTTTCTTTAAAATTCTTTTCCCATTACCACCAAGAGAACTTTTGGATGCAATAGATCCCTTCTTTATTCATTCCACTCAAAAGGGAGGAGTATAAATTTTTCAATAAAAAATACATGTACATACATACATACTAAGCCATTTTAAAAAGGTATAAAGATTGATCCCTACACTAGACTAAAAATGTTTCCAAGTTACGTGCATAATTTTGCTTTTGCTTGGACAAAATTGCCAAAAACCTACAAAACAATTTAAATTTTTATAAAAGTATGATAGAGCTATTAGAGCTAAAAACTTATATTTTGATGCAACAACTGAATACATGGCAGATGGCAAGGTAAGACTGCAAATGAAACTTTGTTCTCTATCAGTTGTTTCCCACTCACTACACACTGATTAATATGTATGACTAGAAGATAGGAGACGCACACGTAACTTTACGGATGAAAGGTGAACAATGGAAATGATGTTATTCACACCTTTTTTACATCCATTATTATCATGCATTTTGTTAGAGGAATTTTTACGATATTATAGAAGCAAATGAACGTGACTGTGTTGCATTTCGAAAAATATTGAAAGATGTGTAAGGTCTACGGGCTTTATGGATCTCTAAAAACCGTTGTTTAAACCAAAAGAATAAAATATTTACCTGGAGAGCAGTCGATTCGGCTCCGTTTAGCCATCCCTGTGTAGGTTACGGAACGTGGGGGTGAGCTACTTGGAGCGGAACCGCGTAAACTGCTACTTGCAGGGTAGTAACTACTTGAATGGTGTAAGTACCACGGAGAATCTACCGGAAAAAAAACAGAATGAAGTCCTCATGACATCTTTTTCAATGTTTAATGCCAGCCTCAAAAATTAATAAATCATTTGCTGAAATTACATTGCGGAGAATAAAATAGTTCCCGATGCGAATCTGGTCTCTCTTTAGCATCGAGGAAGGCTTTGGCAAAGGGGTTGAAACGAATTTTCAAAGCTGTCACCTGCGGGTGGGAGAAAGCCAAACATTTATGCATGAATCACATGAGCTTACCACAAGTGTTGAGCGATAACAATTAACCTTGTTCTCTCAAGCAAAGATTTATTTTGGTCAGCAATTGATAAAAGTGGCAGGTAGTTGAGAAAACGATTTTCGAGGCGAGTTCACACAAATTATAAAAAGCAAATACAGAAGAGTAACCCTATTTAATCAATGGAAAATCGCAAAGAGAAAATCAGCCGTTTAAAAAAAGCTAAGCGATTAGCCAAATTAATGAGCCGCAACCTTGACGCAACTCATTTCGCCCCAAGAAAATCAATTAGCCATAATACATTCGTACCTCTTCGTTTTGATACGCAGTAACCGCAATAAATTGCGTTTCTGGCAAAGGATGTACTGTGCTCCTTGAGTACTCGGAGTTTCGTATTAATATTTCCGGGCTGACATGTGTGTCAGTTCCAACTGGATAGATGTGAACACGTGGCTCGTATTTGTGAAGAGAATGAAGCATGATATGCTGCGATAAAGAATCAATACACTGAACAAAATAGGATACGATATCTTAGTTGTGAAAGTAAATAAGTGTTTGTAATTGGTAAATAGGTAATTTAAACAATTCTTGCACTTACTTGTGGTGCGCCACTATCCGTCATTTTGTTTGTCAATTTGACTTTTTGAAATTGCACCACATCTTTCGTCCAGTGAGCTCCAAAATTGGGAGATTCAGGATGTACGTATACAGCATTCGTTGGTTGTGTTTCAGCCTTTCCTCCTGGAACCCACTCTCCATTGACGTACTTCCATCTTCGCAAATGAAGATAAATAATATTTTGTAGGTATAGAGAGAGAGAGAGAAAGACTAAATAGGGGTCTGAGAAGCGTATGCACATTTTTTTTAAAACATGAAACCTCACCTGTGGCTATCAATTTGAACAAATTCCAAGAAAACAGAATACATTGCATTTGGAATTAATCCTGAGATTCGCACTTTTACTGTCGGGAACATACGTCTGTAGAAAAATTTAATACTTAAATCTCACTTAGCCCCCAAATCTAAAGCTTTTGCAAATGAAATGAGCTAAATAGTTTCAATCTTTTACCTTCCCATTTTGGTTACAATCATTTCATTAGTCAATACATGAAATTTTTCCCATAGTGGCTTTTCCTCCAGTGTTACTCGAGGGTTAATGGAGGAACCCGATGAATCTTCCCTCGAGTTAGAATTGCCAACGTGACCTTCAGTTCCACTTGATTGTTGGTTGCTTATCAGGATATTGTGACCTGAACCACAAGAACAATTTGATCGATTACGATAACCCCAATACACTTCTTTATTTGACGAATGTCTTTCAGTTAGAAAGCATTTTTTGAACTTCATTTTCACGAATTAACAATCACTATTAGCTTGAAGGAATTATAAGCACCAACAGCAATGATAATACTTGGACAGAGGACAAATATTAAATGATTCGGAATGTGTCGCGAGCCCTCAATCATTATGCACCTAAAATTTCATTTTTGCTTCTGCTTCTACCCTTTGAAGTATACCGCAAGGTAGATTTTGTAAGCCCTTTTAAGTGAGCCTCAGTATTATTTTACCAGACATGAAAGCACCAAAGACATTATGAAAGGTAATTTTTTCTGCTCCATTTATTGAAATATGATGAAAGACTACTTTAAAAATGAGGATTCTTAGCTCATTCTTAGGATTCTTAGTAAAAATAAAAAATGACTTAAGTACGCACCTGTGCCTGAAGAAGGTGAATTACCACCGCCATGAGAGTGTGATGTATTTATGGAATCGGTTATTGAACCAGTGGATGTTCCACCACCACTCCCGATTGTGAATCCATGATGATGCGGGTGATGCCCCAAAACAGAAGCTGGGCCAAACTCAGGATAAGATGGTGTTCCAGAAGTTGGCCAACTAACTGAAGATAGGGTTCCGGCGGAAGGATAACCCATAGCTGCTGCAGCTGCAGCGGCGGCAGCAGCTGCTGAGGAAGGGGGTGGTCCATATGAATCATAACTTAATGCTCCCGCGCCCTCACCTAACACACAACTGGAATAGTGGCTAGAGGGTGAGATTTTGGAAACGGGGTAACCTGAGATTGAACTGATTCCGATGCCACCACTTCCATTATTATTTCCCGTGCAGCAGTAATAACGATTGCTCCCACCTCCTCCGAGATGTAACAAAGAGCTTGTGTTGTTATTGTCATTGTTACTTCCGTTGTTTGTTTCTTGCGAGTCATGGAGATTGGAATTGGTAGGTGTTTCGCTAGAAATACAAGGATCATTGCTAATTGGACTTGATGTGTTTGGTCCGCAATTATTTTCGCTGCCACCACTTGAACTACTATTATTGTTATTGTTGTTGGCGGAAGCCAAAGCCTTCCGTGACTTTTTGTGAGGGTGCTGCTGAGCTGAAACATTGTTTTTGGTGGAGGCACCCCCGCCACCAACTGAAGATATCAAAGCCTTTTGCATGTTTTTAAATCTTGATTTTTCGCCTTATTATTTTTTAATTGCTTCACACTTTGCTTATCTAACGATTTACTGATAGCAATTCATCACACACGATAATGAAATATGCAACTTGCAAACAAATATCCTGCACTTTTCTGACACATTTGCTATATTTAACAAGCAAAAAGATATCTAATGATAATGTTAATGAACAATATGTACTAATAATTTTAGCGGGTGTTTGAAGAGTCCTTGGAAAGTGGCCGTTATCTTGATGATTATCATTATTACTACATTTTTGTGTACTTTGGTTGGGCAGGGTGATGTTCTCAAAAAATAAAAAAGTAAATTTTTCCCAGAGATTTGCTAAATTTTATTATTAGCCCAGTGATTATGAAGATTTTGTGAAGGCGTGAGAAAATTATAGCTTCTTCGTCATAATAATATAAGTAATGCTAACTGCAACTTGACACGAGTTTTTAGAAACAACAAGTTGATAAACTGCTTTCCTCGCCTTTTGGCTCGTCTTCTCCCTCTCCTTCAGTTCACAGGTATATGCGACAAAGAGCAGTCACAACTCCACTATTATTAAACCCTATCAAACGGGGAATTACTCCGCTGATATCTTTTATAACATGCATGCGTGAGTGATAAGTAAAATGTGAATTCGTTTTTTGATGAAACTCGAAGAGAATTACAGGATGACTAAACCTAAGAAGAGAAATCCTTGGAGGAATTACTCGATTAGATTGATGCTGCTATATGTGGCGAAGGTGATGAGATAAAGACTTGGAACAAAACTGTGAAATAGTTTTTGTTTCATCTTCATCTCTCAGCCATCCATACATACAGAATCTTCTAAAAAACCTTTTCTTCTACGTATCCCTCTACGACAGGGATGAAACGAAGATTTTTAACGTCTTCATCATCATCTCTCTCTGTATGTTTGGAGATGCGCACCTGAGTGCAGGTATGATGCTGTAATAATAACATGGTCCAACCTTTTTTAAACTGTTAATGGCATTATTTGCTTTATATTTTGAAGGCACAGTGGATAAGGATGATGGATGGTAGAAATTACGAGTTTTGAATTCAGCTTGCCCGTATGGTATGTATGGTTTACACACTGCTAATTTATGTTAATGAAGCAAGCATTAGACGAAATGGTGAGCAAGTATTGTATTTTGCAACCGTGATGTCGATGTCTGCTTAAGTTTTCATATTAAAAGTAAAAAGCTCTGAAAGATTTCAAGTAAAGAATTCAAAAGTTGTATCTTTCTTCCTTGTTGAAAAATCATCACATCATCATCTTGTCAGCTTCAAAGAGAGTGGAACCAAATTCAATTTGATGCAGCAAAGGGAAGATCACCGCCTCTCTCCCGAGCTCACGTCTTGATTAGCTAGTCGACCAATGGCATCCGAAGAGAATTTGGTTGAGGGTTGGACCTCATAATAACATCTTGATTTCGTAAGGTAGGTATGACGCGTAAAGGTGTAAGGATACAATGTTTTTTTCTGTCCATGCGACTGTCTCTCGATCGTAATAGGTATTGTGATGCGACCGCCATGATGAATACAGGAGAGGAGGCCATCAAAAATTCTCCATGGTACAATGCCTGTCATATCATAACATTTTTATTCATTTCGCCATTTTCTATCAAACCATTTATCCCACCAGAGAAATGACTTAACTAAATCGCTTACTGCTAACATTTTAGTTTTCATAGGAATCACAAACCGGCAGAATAACATTCCATTGTAATTCATGCTTTCTGAATCTGTCCGATATCTAATTCTTGAAACAAATATTATTTTATTGCGAAATTAAGATTGTAAAACCAAATGGATCATAATAAAAAACTACCGCATAAGATGATGAATCATGAATTACGATGAAAATTGACCACCAAGAGACGTTTATGGAGTTTTGACCGGTAAGAGTAATTTTGTTAAAATGCTCACGGTGGTGGTCCTCCTGTTTCTTTTCATATGATTGTGCGTCGCATTCGTTGCCTGATTTCTAAAATTTTGATTTGTTCTAAATTATCATTTTCTTTTTCGAGACAGCAAAATCTAATGCCTGACCTAACTCGTCAGCATAATAATCCAATTTAAGTACCAAATTAAATTAAAAGAAAATAAAGTGACGGGATCGCGGCAAATTTCACACAAAGGATGGCTCCACTCCATTTCGCTGTACGGATACAATTAACTACAAACACAAAGATATGTGTAATAAAAAATTTCGGCATCTTTTGTAAAATGGAATATGATGAAGATAAGACACGACACGAGTCTTCACGGAACAATCCTTTGTAGTGGATATTACATATAAGCTTACCAACATTTTGCATAGAAGTTGCATAAGGTGCACAAGAAAAAAATAATGCATTGCTGTAACCCACTCCGATCCAGACCGTCTATGTCTACTCAAGGTATCCATTGATTTTGTGTCAATACAATGCAAATATGCTGCAATTGTATTAAATATTATTCAAACATTACTCGCAATCACAATCCCTTCGTCTGCCTGTCTACTTCCACATTATCGCCAGTATTGTAGATATTCGTGATGATGCTACAAAATTTGGAGATTTCGAAGTAAGAGTGAGATTTGTGAAAAAATATGCTTTGTGAAAGGGAATATATATCAGACTAGACCACACAGAGCGGAAACAGTTCGCACACAAGCATGATATTAGTTTAGCATCGAAACCTTTGTAATATCAAAGACTTTTTTCGGATTTCATTAGGGTCATATTGAATAATCCGGGTGGCGGCATCGGCGTCTTTTGTAAAAATCTGGTCGGAAGTACTTCTTGTGGTTTAGCAGAGGATCAAGTTGAAAGTAAAGTGTGCGGGGGCACCTCCACTCATCTTTCTCTTGTTCGTAATAATTTTAGTTGATACATACGTGGAGAGTGCCTTTATGAATATAATGTAGCACTCAAATATATTACAAGTGGAACTGATGATGACTTCAATGATCACTAGAAGAGAGCCTTTGTAATTTCATTTGTTTGAAAGAAAAAGTTTGTCATTATCGTCTGCATCATCATCAGGTATCATAATAATCATAATGGTGGCAACAATGCAGCGGCATTCTATAGGACTCAATAATGATTTTGCCTTCTGCGGAAGATTGAGGCTTTATTGGTTGTTATTATTTCATTTGAGAGATGAGATGAATGCCTGAGAGCCTGAAAATCTTGAAAGATCGAAGTTTAGTTGGCTGGGGGGATTGAATCATAAAAATATGATTTTTGCTGATGCTCCTCTATTTTTTTTATTTGAACCTCAGGAATTGTGCTTTGTGATGTTTTGCGGCAGCTTTTGTGAGGTGGTGGTACTATGCAATAAAAAATTTTATGGCACCTCTAATATCCCACTAAAGGGTCCTTCATACAGTACATTAAGCAAGCCAAGTCAAGGCATATGGCATGAAATACACAAAACAATCGAAAGGCTATGTCATCTCCATCCTCACTGAAATCATGCACGAGAAAGTCTAGCTAAGAAAAGCTGAGGATAATTATGGGCGACTCTCGCAGGTAAGAATTTTTCTTCTCGAATTTCTCAAATAATATAGGTGTCTCCCTCTTTCTTAGAACGGATTGATGATCGAAGGTTAAGAAAATTTACTGTGGTTTACTGTTTCTGCGAGAGATGCATCTTTGAAGTCGTTGTCATGTGGATTGTAGATCTAAGAAACGATGCGATTCACCGTTTTGACTCTTGAAGATTAATCGGAACATATTTTGCATGCAGCTAATGTAGTATACTCAGTATTGTTGATATTATAACATTAATTAATCAGAAGCCCAGAGAAAGAGGAAACTGGCCGACTAGTAAATATTTCTTGTTACAAGCCTATAGCAAGAGAAAGTTTATTTGGAAATGGGGAGAGGAAAAAATTGAAGAAGTTAACGCATACACTTATCTTGGTGTCACCTTTAACTACAACGCTAACTTCGGAGTGGCAGTCGATCAGTTTATTAGGAAGTCAAAGGCAGCAGCAACAAAAATTCTAGATTTAATGCAGAAAGCTCAGATTACTAGCTTTAGCAGTCAAGAAAAACTATTTAATTCAATGATTAGATCAATTCTGTTCTACTCGATAGTGGTTTGGGGAGTACAGCATATAGAAAAAATCGTTAACTTCCAGTTTTACTTTCTCCGGAGACTATTTCTCCTCCCAAATGAAACGCCTAGATGGCTAATACTTTTAGAAACGAATGCCTTTAATATTGAATCGGCGTTTTTGGGTAACCTACTTAAATTCATTCTTCGAATACAGCAAAAAAACAAAAGTAGCCTAGTTTATGGGTGTTATGAGATGTTAAAGAGATTGCGAGAACGAACATGTGAAAAGTATAATTGGGCTACACAGGTAGATAACTTTCTGCGATCTAGGAATTTACCTTGTCTCTCCAAAGTAGAGAAATATGTGGATAAAAGTAAGATAAGGAAGATGGTTCTGAATGACCGGCTTCATATTACCAATAACAGTGTAAAAACAATGCAACAATCAGCTTTCACAGAGTATAATAGGTTAAAGCTAAAGGCAAGTAGGGAAAAGTATCTAGACATGGACTTAGACTTTAGTACTAAAAGATTCATCTTCCAAGCTCGTACTAACCTTAATTATATTACATTCAGAGGAAAAACGACTAAACTTAACGGCACGCGTGGTAGAAATTATAGCTCGTGTCCCTATTGTAATGAAAACCAGATTGAAGATTTGTATCACGTTTTACATGAATGTAGATGTTACAGTTACGAAAGAACCGCGCTAGATATTGTCCCTTGTCACGATAGAGGTGAATTCAATGAGAAATTCAGTCTAGAAAATGTAAAGATTGCTGAGTTATACTTCAAGTTATGGTGCAAGATAATTGCAAAGAGAATTTCCCTCTCAACTAATAATACACCTATGTAGATGTAGTTTAGCTGTACGAAATTTATATTATAATTAAGTATTGTTGTACAAGACCGTTTGTGATGCAAAAACTATATGGTCAAGAATAAATTCAATTCAATTCAACTATCATGCTAAATACATTAGCAGGAATTATGCAAATTAGTTGCTAGCATATAATTGCCCACCCTTGCCCCCCCTCGTTGCTGTGCCACTGGTTGTTATCAAAAATGATAAATGAAGTCACTGTTTGCAAGCGAAATCACCTGAAATTCACGCTTGATTTGAACTTTGGATACTAGTGGGAAAGGGTCAAGACAACCCTTATTTTTTATTTGCATTCTGAAAGAATGATGCACGAATGGTTTTGATTCATTGTTGCAGAGACTATTATTGTTTTTCAGTTACTACAAGACAGCCCAAAATTTCGTAATTTGAAACCGATCCTAAACAGGTAGTGTTCCTCCCACTGGATCCCCTTGTAATGTTCATATGCAGGAGGTGACGACAGTAGCCATGTCATGGATACCTGCTACTGGTAACATTCACATCACACGTAACGCGAAAATTCTGATTCTTCAGACCATCCACCCACCCTTTGTAACACACTTTTGCATCACCGGTTATGTAACGCTGCACCGTAACCCCCATCCTAAATACAAACGTTTGATACGAATAACCCCATTTTTCTTTGGCAACATCGATTACAAAATCTTCGCAAATTCATGACTCCATAAACGTCACTTCAGCAACTGTATTTAGCAGTAAACGACCCAGGAGAGTTCACAAGAGGTCTATTTAAAGCAATTAATTATCCGTTCGACGGGTTTATGCCAGTGCACTAGTAAAGCTTTCCATGCCTCCTATTTTGTTTCTAACATTGTTGAAGGATGTAAGACATTTGTGAGTCTCAAACACGTTTGATGCCCGTATGTGTATCATAATCAAATTACATTTCCATCAATTTCAAATGTAGGGGAAAAAGTAAGGCAATGTAAGATTTGTGAATTCCTACTAGTTCCTAGTGTACAATTTATTTCAAAATTACAGAAAATGTACAAAAAGTGTCTATAAAATAATTCAGTTACACAGGGAGCACAACCTGGTTTAAAGGATGATTTGGATTTGTGTTATACATGAAAGGATTATTGGTAGGTGTGCCAATTGACACGAACACGCTATTCCAACTACTGTTGATGTTCGCAATCGCAACAGAAGATGAATTTTCCATCGCCAAAGCCAGTGTAGTAACATCTAAAATAAAATTTAAAAAATAAATAAATTTGTATTCATTCAACATGCCATGTTAAATTAAGTAGAAACGTTAGTGCAAAAGTGAAAGGAAACCTTGGTTGCTCGTAATTCTCGTTTCGCCCCCGCTCCGCTTCATCATCGCTGAAATCAAGTTAATATACACAGTTAAGTTTCGCTGACAAAAAAGCTAAACTTTTAAAATTATAGAACTTTATATTCCCTAACCTGCTTTCTTAATTGGCGAGGATTGCAAATCATTTTCTTTTTGATAATTATTGGTTAAGAGGAGTCCTCCAAACGATAACGAGATCAATCCAATTGAACTGCCATTCCTTCCATCGCTCATATTTACCGATACCTTATTCGGCTGGTGGTGGTGGTGAGCGCCAAAATTACTAATGAACAATTTTTCACTTGATTACTCGCAATGTGTGACAATCAATGACAAAGTTAGAAGGAAAGGAAGCCAACTGAGGAACACGTAGTGCAATGAAATGCTAATATTTTCCATGCGAAAAATGATGGCACAAAAATAAAAGGGAGAAGAATTTTATTGAAAGTTTTTGTCAAAGTTCGTAAAGGTGGTAGAAAAATGCCGACACTAAATGCAGCTCAGACTGCATGGTTACCTGATTATTATCTCACAGTCTCGAGAAGGGCTAGTACTTATTTGTCAATAATAATGAAAGCACAAAAATACTTTATCATTTACTAACATTAATTAACATTACCTAGTCTTTCCCTCATTAGGAGAGTTGTTGGCTACGCTCACCGTAGCAATGGAGACAGCAGTTGACGGGGATATGCTGATAGCGATTAAAATTATGATTGGGACTCTCAAAATATTCAGCACCAGTAAAGCAAGCGAAGCCACTGATAATGTCCTTATTCTTCCCAATCTCCTTAAAAGCCAATTTTGAAAACAATGAGAAGACCACCACATCTTTGAAATTATTTAGTACAAGCTTCAGAAAATAATCAGGGACGATTTTTTATTGTGACTGTGACAATTTAAATTCTTCTTGACGAGGACTAACTTTTTAACTTTAAATCTGTCGAAAGAGAAGGCAGAGACTAGCAACATAAGATGCAAGTGTTCTAAGAACTTGATGCTTAACATGGGTTTCATCATGCTTCCCAAATGTAGCATGCAAGCCTGGAAGATTTTGTTCTTCACAACAAGCTTCGCCTGAAATTCCATTTTTACTGAACTAATTCAGGTCATTATTCCATTCTTCTTCTTCTGACACATTTTCACTAGAAAAAACAGTTGCTTGTTGGCTAACTCCCATTCTCCCAGAATGGAGCACCTGCTCGCGATAATCATCAAAACGGTACACTCTTAGCTTTTCTATGAAGAAAAATAATGAGATCCCGTTTCATTGTTCAGGGATTTAGACCAGCAGCCCAACATTCATGCCACTTTTGGATCCCTTCATTATTACGTGTTCGCTCAAGTTCATGAACAACACCTAAATATAATTATTCTTGGACCTCTTTGTACTCAAAATGATGAATGAAATGATGCTCATGGGATGCCTTGTGGGGAATTGTGCATTAGTTCATCGTTTATATCTATTTTGTCGTTATCTGGTACGAACAATTTAAAGTTTGTTTTCATCATTTCCTCGTTCGAGAAAGAACAAACTGAAATCACTTCTCTAAAAAATGTTAGACTTAGTACGGACGGATCTAACGATTCTTTAATATTTTGTTTACAAATTACGACTGAATAAAACATGGTGCAGCAAAATTCCAAAATTTCGTACGCAGTTATTGCGTTCCTGTTCGTAACGATTTTTATAGCGAACAAAGTTAACGCGCGACGTTTTAAACCTTTCTTTGGACAAAGTGGTAATAGTGAAACCCGCAGACCCAGGGATAATGGTGAGAAGTTACTTACTTTTATAATTTGAAAGGTATGCTAAAATCCCAGTGGCAAAAAATGTGACCCATGATCATTTTCCATGCAGGGGAATTTGAAATTTTTTACACATCCCCCGGAGGCAAACGTATAGGATGCACAGGCTTTTTTACTATGGAAGGAAAGGAAGAAGTAGCCAACATCTATGTTGAAGACAAACGTGGGCGGAAACGAGTTAGCACGACAAATCTGAGCAGTCATTTACGTCTGAGCATTTTCCCTTCAATTTCTGACATGCTTGAGCCTATCAAAACATACGCTTTCCTTCCTGTGATCTGCATGCTCCCTATGCTGAGACCGCTGGCGAGTTTTGTTGGCATGAATTTGGAAGTAGATTTGCTCAACGTTGATAATATCCTTTCGTTTAACGCGAGCTCATCAACTGATATCGAAGTGGAGGCT
Organism: Seira ritae; assembly: GCA_027744415.1. Taxonomy (NCBI): domain Eukaryota; kingdom Metazoa; phylum Arthropoda; class Collembola; order Entomobryomorpha; family Entomobryidae; genus Seira; species Seira ritae. The sequence goes on from JAHZNI010001159.1 coordinate 34,147, forward strand.
ACGGCTGGCTTTGCCTGCCCTCGTGGGCCCGTCGGTCCCCCTGGTCCCACTGGGTTTCCAGGGCCACCAGGTTTACCGGGACCACCCGGAGCACCAGGTTTGGACGGTGTCAATGGTACATCAGGATTGAAAGGTTTCACATACATTTAATTTATGTCAGCGATAAAAATGGCTGCTTCATTAGAATCGATTCATGAATGAAGTTATTTCTGCCCTTTCAAAGGTCCACCGGGTGACGCTGGACCTCAAGGTTTGCCTGGCCTTGAAGGATTAGAGGGACCTCCGGGCGGGCCTGGACTTCAAGGTCCACCAGGAGGTAATTTCTTTGAACATAATCAATGCATTGTAATCATCATTCACAATCACACAAAGTTGCTTATCGCTCGAGTTGCTTATCGTCGATAATACATTTTACAGTGTGAATAAGCAGTATTAAGTCCTATGAAGTAAAACTACGCGTTTTTTATTCCAAATATTTATGTTTGCTAGGTAAGGGAGAACCTGGACGTCCAGGACGGGACGGAATTCCTGGGATTCCAGGATCTCCTGGTGTTGCTGGCGCTGAAGGCAGTGACGGTGTAGATGGGCTTGACGGAAGGTAAATAAATGTTTCAACCATCAAGCAACCATAAATAATAATATAATATACTGATACTGAATGACAAACAAAGGGACGGAAGACAAGGACCTGTGGGCCCACCTGGACCGCCAGGATTACAAGGAAAACCCGGAGCTCCCGGACGTCCAGGTTCCCCGGGTGTGAATGGTATTCCAGGGGAATCAGGATTGAGTGGTTAGATTTTTTAAAATGAGTAGAATTGGAATATTGTACGGATTGAACTTAATTCATGGGCTACAAAATAGGTATGCCGGGAACGCCGGGATATCCGGCCCCTGATGGGGAGAATGCAATGTGCCCAGCCGTTGGCAAATTTCCTATTTCAATTCCTGCCAGCATTCCCTCAACTCCCCAATCAAGCGGTTGCTCTTTTGTTGAAGTCTCGAAAAAGGATTTGGTTAAAGGTAGTGTAACAATAGGTGGTGGTGGAGGAGG
>JAHZNI010001160.1:0-15567 GCA_027744415.1 Seira ritae
TATATAGTCAGCAGGAGCAGGTAAAATGTAGTCTTTGCTCATGGAAATGGAACTGGTGAGCAAAATCGGTGGGAATTCACCAGCCGTAGTATGAAAATGAGAGTGAAATGTTTTCTTTTCCCATTTATTCCTCCTTTGAATAATATTTTTTTGAAGCTCGATTTAGTTTTTATGGCTTGTGGTGATCATTACGGTACATAAAAAAGTTTAAACTGCCATGCCACTGCATTACTCCTTCTGTACGCTATACAGATTTCTTTTTTTTTCATTCCTTTCGGCTGAAGGAGCTTGAGTACTTTTGGTCCTTTTCTTGTAATTTTTAACGGTCTTTTTAGTTTTAACTAAGTAAATGGACAAAGTTTCCTAGTTTTCTCGACCATTACTTCCACTTTCCTTTGGATTTTTAATGATGTGACTTATGTTATAATATATTTTTGGGAGCTAGCTTTGTGAGTGAGTAAAAAGAGCTCAGTCTGGCATGACATTATCAAAAAAAACTTTCAAAGTGGAAGAGATTGCGATTGATGAAAAGGCTTACCTGCAAATTTGGAGGAAGTTGGTCATGACTCAAGTTGCGTATGAAGTTTGAACTGAGGTCAAGCCACATGAGTAGGTTGAATGATTGGAGTAGGTGGTGGGGGAGGGACTCGATCGAGTTTCCGACCAGGGACAGTTGACGGATGGAGTCCGCGACGGAGTACCAGTCGCCAGCCACGGAGTTGAGAAGGTTACTAAGCAATTCAAAATTGGATTTTTAGAGAAGATACCAAATAATGAAGTGTCTCAATTTGATGATGCCTTACTTGTTCATATTGAGCCACTCAAGAACCTTCAATGTTTTAAATGCAGTCAATGGAATTTCATCTAGGTTATTTGATGATAAGTCAAGTACGGTTAGCGAGTCGCCCATTGAACTGAAACAGGAGAATTAAAATTCTCTTTTTAGCTTTGAACAACCACATATAATGCAATGTTACGTTTTTAAACTTATATTTTTACTAACCTGAAGGCATACTCTGATATGAAATACAAATGGTCCCTGGACAGTTGAATATTTTGAATTTGTAGTCCAGCAAATGCGGAGCCGTCCAGCATTGCCAATTCTGACCCTGTTACGCTCACATGGGAAATCATCCCATGGGCACTGTACTCTACAAAGGCATAGAAAAAAGTCAACTTTTCAGCAAAAAGAAGTTTTTTTATTTTTTCAACATTAACTCCATCAACTCAAGTGAGCCACCCAATTTCTCCAATGTATCTCAATTAATTAATCTCAACATCTTTTCCTATCTCCTTTCTCCAATGAAAGCGACACGTGACTCTAATTTTTTATTTCCCTTCCTTACAATTTTCAAAATTAATTAAGACTAGATGACTAGACTACTCAGGGAAAAAAGTTCTCCTTTTTTCTGCTGAACTTACACACAGGCAAAAAAGAAAGAAAATTTATTGGCAAGTGTCGCCTAGTCTTAAGTTAGTCCATTGTTCCATTTTCCCTTCTTGCGAGCCAGCCACTTTCACTTTCAATCTATCTATCTATCTAGCAATTCTGAAAAAAGAAAAAGGAACTCTCAGGGAATCTTATAGAGCAATCTGACTACCAAGTTAGTTTTACTTCCCGATATATCTAATTTAAGTGTGTTTTGTGTGTGTATGTGAAGCCAAGCCAAGCACTTCACTTGAACATTGTAAATGTCCCAAAAATTGAGCTAGGTATTTGCTCTCCCTTATTCCCATCTTGCTTCCTCTTGTATTGAATTAACTCCATCAGGAAAAGAAGAGAGAGAGAGAGAAAGTGAAACGATATACCTTACCAATCCAATTTACTCTCTCCCTTTTTCCCTCTTAAAAAAGTCTCATCACCCACACTTCTATATATTGTGCCTACATGCCATGCCACTACAACAATTTCGATTGAATCTTTTGGGATGAGATCAATGCAACTTCCTCCTCTTGTCTCCCTTTCCTCCTGGAGGCTATTAAAATAAGGTGGAGCAACATTGCTCAAGACTCCATTTCCCTATCTCGATCTAATCTTTTTTTTTCTTCCTCTCCTCACCTTCTTATTTTCTTCTACACCTATTTCTTGCTGGCTCCCTAAAGTACGACGAGGTTCTGGCAGGAGTCATTCAAAGTCGCAGTTCCAATTTTTTCATCAATAAAAAATCACTGACTTGCTTTTTATCAAAAAGAAAGGCGACTGCTGCTCCTGCATTACATTTCTCTTAGAATAGATGGAGGCGTGTAAATAGGGCGGATGGAACGGAAATTGCTTAGGTCTAGAAAAGTCTTCTTTACACGATCTTTTCTTCAGAAAAAAATATGTAGTTCTAGTTCTCCTCCCCTGAGAGTACTACGTACATAAAGGCTGCGAAACTGTTTTATATTGCTTCATTCCCGTAGCCCTGGCCATATCAATAGCTCTCTATTGAGAGGTGAGGGAATTGAATGAAAATTGATTCCTTCCTGTGAATTATAATTTCCCTTTATACTCTACGGCGTGTAGAGTAATGAATACTTATGATTATCACTTTACCTGTAGGAATCATAGCCATTGGGACGGCAAGACAAACAAACTCGAAAATAGGTCCAGGCTCCAGCAACGGCCTCGAGAAGTGGCGCTGGTGGTGAAAGTGATAGCCCCCACCAGATGAGGAGGATGATAATGATGACGACGAAGAGGAGGACGAGGACGACGATGCCTGCGTGTAAGCATAATGATAAGCGGACGTGGTTGAGGATGAGTTCACCACAAGTTGAGCAAGTTTATGGAGGTCACTCTCCGGGAAAAAGTAGGTTGTCGTGACATCCGTACGGATCTCTCTCTGGAGGACCGCGACAGCCCTGAAGAAGGTCGTCTCGTTGAAGTCCACCAGCTGCCAGAGCCTCCGGAGCGAATCGTAAATCTCCGTCTTTTGGTCATACTTACAAAAACAGCCGGGATTAAAATGACAAGGAATAAACTTGTCAGAAGGCTGAGGTCCTGAGAGATTCAACAGTGCCAGGGAAGCCGCCGATGATGATGAGGATGATCCCCGATCATAGTCTGATATTGACACGGGTACAGATCCAAACTTCCCTCCGACGGAGGAGATCAAACCTGTCAAGATGGAGAGGAACAGGACGATTTGCCCTGTCAGCTGTTGCTCCCGTGATCTATAGCATTTCCTTTGTGGTGAGGAGGAGGGGGAGGACTGCTCCTGCTGTTGCTGCTTCCCCGTCAAGGGCAATAATGGAAGAGGAGATTGAGAATCATGATGACGCTGACAATATAAGATCATCATTTGTTCTTGTGCGTTGAAAATGGGTGGAACGTCTTCGTTACCAATATCGCAACTGTCTCTTTCCCTTCTTCTTCTTCCCTCCATAATAATCATAAAACACTCGTTTTCTTCTTCACAATCCACATGTGTGCGCTCCTTCAGTAGACGGCAAGATAAATGGAGAGAATCTACCATGTATGTATGTACGAGTGAAGATCTAAAAGATGCTCCACTGTGGCTGTGCCTTCCAAGGCGGAGAAGAAATAAAAAGGGAAGCACATCAAACACATGAAAATGGCAACAGATGTTCACTTCATTTAACTTTTGATTCCTTCTCTTCCACTTCCTCTTTCAAAAGAGACGATGATGACGATGACGACGCGACACCAGCACCAAGTGAAGAATAATGGGAAGAAAGCGTTCATTTCCTCCTTCCACAGCAGAACACTGGCTTGGCTGCACGACGGAGCAGAAGGGATTCTTTTTTCGCTAGTCTTCCTCTTGGAACACGTCACAAAGAAGAATCCTAGAGACAAAGACAGACAGAAAAAAAGCAACAAAAAATTACCACATGAGCATCATTAGTTAAGAAATAAAAAGGGAAGCACATCAAACACATGAAAATGGCAACAGATGTTCACTTCATTTAACTTTTGATTCCTTCTCTTCCACTTCCTCTTTCAAAAGAGACGATGATGACGACGCGACACCAGCACCAAGAGAAGAATAATGGGAGGAAAGCGTTCATTTCCTCCTTCCACAGCAGAACACTGACTGCACGACGGAGCAGAAGGGATTCTTTTTTTTTGCTAGTCTTCCTCTTGGGACACGTCACAAAGAAGAATCCTAGAGACAAAGACAGACAGAAAAAAAGCAACAAAAAATTACCACATGAGCATCATTAGTTTTTTTCCTACTTACTAATTACTCTCGCGCTTTCTCTACGCTCGAGTGGGAAATAGACGACAAAAAAAGTGCCACTACTGCTGCTGTTGCTGAGCTCCACACATAAAATACCCGTAATATATGGAGAATAAAACCACAACATTCATCGTAACAAGTTGTAGTGGCTGAGCAGCAGCAGTGGTAGAGCACAGTAGGAAGAGCGGCAGAAAGCAGGAAAATTATTTTCCTCTTTTTTCTTCAGTGAGAAAAGAGAAGGAAGAGAAAGTAACGAACCGGAAAAATAACAACTTTCACTCTGACGCCTTTTTTCATACACTCGACAATAGTCCCAATCTCAAGCAGAGAGAGAGGAAGGAAAGCGGGATTTTTTCTTGTCATTTTTTTACTTTTTTTGCGTTCCGTGTTTTTCAAGAATGATGATGTGGCGACATTAAACCAGCCCGCATGAAATGCCAAATTTAAGCGAAGAGACGTTCATCATCACCCACCATACCGTACTACCGCATCACCACTTGGCACTCTCAAGACAAAAAAAGTTTTAGTCTCCTCTCTCTCACACAGTGTAATAAAGTGCTCATCATGTCATATTAAAGCAAAGTTGCTTTTACTAAAGTATACTCAGTCTGGAGCGTTCATTGACACTATCTCGCATTCCCCCGGAATTTGTAAAGTTTTTAATCAAGTTCAGCAACAACTTATAAGAAGTGGCCTTCTTTCCCAAAAGATGAACGCTTTGATGTACTTCACTTTAGATGAGAGATGCTCTCCTTTTCTCTTAAGTTTTATGAATCTCTTTGTCCAGTTCATCATACTAAATATGCATGTATTTTTCGCAGAAACGCAGTGCAGCACCAGTACCAGTACCACTAGCCGAAAAGTTTTTCCTAGGCGGAAGAATATATGCAAATTGTTGACACGTGACAAAAGCAAGTTCATGCGTTTTCAGTATTGAACCGCTGCTTTTCCCATACGCATGCATCCGAATCCCAAACCAGCCTATTTTAACATTATTACAGACTCAATTCAAAATCTCATTTTGCTTTTTCCCTTTCCCCTGCAATTTCCATTCTATTCATGTGACTTCAAAACGCACTATTCAAGAACTGGGAGGCTAGCTCTAATGTAGGGAAAACGCGTGTGTAGTGACTGTGTGGTATCGTAATGGGATAACATAATGGTTATGTTATCCTCATATCGTTCACATCACTTCTAGAGCTACGGTTCTACAGCCCTCTTCTCGCATCCATATTCACTGTTCACCTTCTCAAGTTTTCCTTTCCAGGCTGGTAAAAATTTCTTCAACTCGCTCGCTCACTCACTCAGACTTACTTAGATTCTCTCCTTGGCATTATATATTTTCTAGCTTGTTCACACGCAGCTCAACAACTTTACATCCTCTTCGGAGAAACCCCAGCCAGCCAGCCAAGTCATGCCAGTCTAAGGCCATCATCATATCATTCAAGAAAACCACACATCTCAAGTTTCATGTACGAAACTGTAAAGTACTAAGTACATGCATACTTCATACAGTGATACAGTAAAAACGTGTACGATTCCTTTATACATATCAACTTTTTTTCTTCTGAAAATTCTTAAGCCGAAATGTGAAGCCCTATCCCCGGCCTTTTTATTCATCCATATCATTCCATTCCATTCATTCTTCCGTCTCTCCTTCCTCCTTTTTTAAATGGAGTATAATACGAAAATAGGAAGGAAATGAAGCTATCCCACATTCCTTAACTCCTTTCAAGAAATCTTTTCTCTTCCTTTATCCTCCTGATAAGCCAAAGCCACCCTTTCTCTATATTTTTCAGGAGTAGGTAGGGTTGTGTCATGTTGAAGAAAGTAAAAACGGTATTTTCCCCTACTTTCACATTATTTCTTTATAGATTTTTCCTCTTTACAATTTCATCCACTGTTCCGCCACTGATGGCCTAAAAATAAAGTTTAAATGTCTTGTCGATTTGCTAGTGTGTGGGGATGTTCAACTTGTAATGCTCCACTGAAACGATCCAAAACCGCCCACCTTTCGATCTCCCTTCTTTAGTGCTTTATGGGTGGATCGGATGTGAACTGGATTTTATATTCGGTATTCTCGGAATATATATATATATTCGCTTCTCTGGCTCTCTGTGCGAAAAAAAACTTTGACGTGGCCATTTTTAAAGCTGGTCTTTAAAAAAAGTTTCACCCTTTCATTTCAAATACAAGATGCTCCAAAAGGAATGAAGGATTTTCTCCGTGAAGCTTAAGTAAAAAAGAAAAGATCAAGAGTTTTTTTCGTCGGCAATATACCAGCTCCTCATCCAGACGCAGCCTGTAAAAATTTTTTTATTGATCCCTTCTTTTCTTCATTTTCATACTAAATATTTTTTACCGAAAAGACGAGAAAGGATCGACGGCGAAACGGTTGGGTCGTACTTGGTTAAACTTCATACTTAATCCCAGGAAGAGTTGAAGAACTTCCTCTTTGGAATTTTTTGTTCGGGTGCAATTATGCATGAAAATAAATTATTTTCCCCTGTGGCGCACGTCCCCATTTATGTAAAAGTGGATGAAGGAAGTTGCATTTTTTACAAGTCTTATAATTCCTCCTCGGCTGCTGACAAAAAGGAGGCATAATCACTCGTGGGAATATGGAGGGAATAGACTTCTCACTTTCCGCCAAGCAGCCTTCCTACCCTCCAACTCCAACTTATTTTTCGTTATGCTTGTAGTGTTAATGAACTTTTAATCCAGAGAAAAGCGGAACAGCACGAAAATGAAGGCTGTGTACATCCGGCTTATTTATTGAAACGCACTGGCTTATCATAGTAATGATAAAGTAATAACAGTATCACTAAAGACGAAGAAGATGAGTATGAAAATGAAGTGTATTCATTTCTTCCGTCCGTCCACTCTTCTCCAGCTGAGGGGAAAGTAGAGTTTCATCTTTGGAAAATGCAGGATGGCATCCGACCATGCCATAGCCAAGGAGATGCAATAAGACGGGATGATAAAAACCTATATTAAGCTACTTTACTCGAGATGATCATGATCATGGCTATGAGTATGAGAAGAGAATGATTATGATGACAATGATAGGACAGGAAGTTTCGTTGCTACTCTGCACCTGAGAACCCTCCTGAATTCCCGTGGTTACATAGGAAAACTGCATCTCGTCTGGAGGTTTTTACACTGGCCACTTGTTCCCACAAAGCTGGCTGTGAGTACGAGTAGATTCCAGTAAGGTTCATCATCATCTCATGATAATAATAATAAACTCGCAATGTGATTTACAATATCAGGAGGAAGAAGAAGAAGAACAGGTTTGGTTTGAGATATAATACTTGAGACTAACTGAAGGAGCTTTCACTTCTTATTTCATTCAGTGCATCGTCGCTATCATGATCACGTGGAAAATAAGCTTCCGTTGGAACATTCTAGTTCCAACCTCATCTTAGAAGAGCATATATTTTCTCTCCTAAAGCTTCCTGGCTTTTCTCTGCCTTTCAAAGCATTTCAATCTTGATTGGAATCTCTACATGAAAAAAGGAATCCAGAAGAACTAAACTAACGAAACCAAAAGTACTACCGAGATCCATGCCTTTCTATCCAATGAATACTATCCTTCTCATTGTCAGTATTTTTCGGAATTTCTTGCAGCTTACGCATTTTTTTCGGAGATTTTTTTTGGATCTCACAAAATCCTATCCTTATCCCATCTTATTATCATCTCGAGTATCAATGAGGTTTTACTCCCTTCCCCTTTAATTTTTCTGAGGTGAATGCAATGCCAAAGGAGTGAACAAAAAATGTGGAAAAAGAGGCTGGATGCTTTTATACGTTTTGATGATGATAAGCAGCCCATAGCTTGCATGGCATTCACCCCAAAACAGAAATCAATAGATAGAAAAAAGGCCAGATTTCACTTTCATCTTTCACTTCTGAGAAAAGAAAATGAGCTGGAGCTGGATCTGAATTTCTTTCTTGAAATATGAGAGATATTTTTTAGTTCACATAAATAGAATCAGGATCAGCTTGCCGGGACATGGAGAAATACAATGAATGAAAGGAAAGTAGAGTAGCTGGATGCATGCACATGGGAAAAGGCATTGAAAATTATTGTTATCGCTCAGATAAAAAAGATTATGAAGATATTTCGGCTTGATAATAAAAAAGGCTTTGAAAAATATGGAAAGAAATCGGAATCATAGAGAAACAAACAATGTGAGAGGAAAAGAATATTAGAATGATATGATGATGATCATCATCATCATGAAGATCATGACTACATTACAGTTTTTCACAATGCAGTGGCTCTGATCAAGCAAACTGTTGAGAAAGAGAAGAAGAAAAATATGAGAGATGTCTGAGGCATGCATTCATCCTGCATTTTTCTTTCTTCAAAAAAGGATTCAATCCAGTTTGTCGGAAGATGGTATAAAGAGAAAGAACTAAATAAACAGAACGGGATTTTTTTTGAAAAATGTATTCATATTTTTGTAGGTGATTTGCCTCCAGTTAAAAATGAAAGCGACCGTATGCTTTCTACAAAGGCTTCACCTCGGGATTTGCTCGGATAAGGAAATGGAATCACAATGGCAATGACAATGGCACATGTGAAAATAAAGAAGGCGAGCGCAAGCGACACATTGTAATTCCAAGTCAGAGCGCGGCTCCCCAAACACTTCCTTCCTTAAAGAGAAGGAAGTGAGTGCAACGACAACCGCTCGACTAAGGCTGAGTGAGCAACATGTCGTGGAAAGAATGCTCTCGATGAATGGAATGAATATAATATGCATATTTTTTTTATTCATATTACATTTTTTGGCAAAAGGAGGGAAACGGCATGATTATCATTGCCATGATCCAGTTACCATTTTCCCATTTCCTTATTCAGAAAAAATAAGGAATGGAATGGAAAGTAGATATGCATTGAGTCGAGTCAGTGAAAGCAAAAGTAGGAGTCGTAGGTATTTGTAGTGTGCTGTAATGTAATATAATGTAATGGCTTGGCACTCTCCACTTCTTCCTGTCGCTCTTTTTTTGCATCGGGAAAAAAAGACCGCAGGTGTACTTGACATTGTTATAGAGTTATATATGAACATGAAAAGAATAATGTAATGGCTTGGCACTCTCCACTTCTTCCTGTCGCTCTTTTTTTGCATCGGGAAAAAAAGACCGCAGGTGTACTTGACATTGTTATAGAGTTATATGAACATGAAAAGCGAGAGAAAAAATGAAGTGAATGGGAAATAGCGAAAGTCGCTCTGTGTACCTATGCATAAAAGTTTGGCATGTACTGCTATGGCTCGGAAATTCGAAAAAGAAATTCAAGATATCTACTACACTACTAGAGCACACGAGTTTTATGCATTTCCAGGGGAAAATGAGATCATCTCATGCAGAAAGTGAGGGAGAAGATACTCGGAAAAATGCATTTCACTTTCTCTAAATGTGAGACTCTTGAGCTGCTGCTGCGGTGAAACTGAAAGGAGGATATATCCAAGATTTTCAGCTGGAATGGAATGAAGAAGAGGAGAAAAGGAAAATCGACTTGTAAGGAGGAGGTACTTTTTTATTTCGTATTCTTTTTGCCTCAAGAACTTTATATAATATTCTACGCACATGGAAGATGATGATGACGATGGGAAAAGATGAAGGTGGGTAGGTATAATGCATTTTTCCCTTCTCCATACCATAGGAGTTGGAGAAGTGGCAGTATCATGATGAGATTTTTTTCGTGCAGTGTGTTTGGCAAGTGGAGCAAAAGTAGATTCAATTCACATTCACAACTCCCATAGTCTTCTTAAAAAAGCGGAGTGGCATATGGCATCATCGTGGTACTAGTACTAGAGACCAGTGGTGATCATGATGATGGCCATGATGATGGCTTACATGAAGTCGACTAACGAAATGAAGAGGAAGAGAGGAAAGAAAGAGAGAGAGAGAGTCGTGATGCAAATGAGCTCATTTTGGAAAGAAAAACTCTCTATTTGCACATGGAATGCCGAGAAAAAAGTTCCTCGCTGGAGGATTGCTAAAGATGCTTTGTATTGCATTTGCATCTGTAACACCAATTTTATGTTGTTTCTGGAATGAATGCAAATACAAGAAGTAGTTTTTTCATAAGATGACTTCCTTGAACATGAAAGAAGCAAATTTGAAAGTGGCGAAAACATGAGAATATAATGTACATAAGAGTGCATTGTATCTGCTAAAGTTTAGGTAGTCAATTTTTAGAGTAAATTTTTTGTTATTCCCGCATTTATTGCAACTACATTCTTTGGAAGTGACTCAATTCCAAAGAATTCTGGAGAGTTTAATAAATTCATTATAACCGAATGGTTCAGCCCGCCCACGGTTAATTAATTTATGTCATGACAAAAGCCAGACCACCACTGCACAATACTAATACCATACCATCCCAGTCATAAGCCGAATTCTCTATTTTTTGCACTTCTCGCAAAAAATCCTTTTCTTTTAGGAGGAGGAGATGTGATTGGACCCTTCTTAAGTTTTAGCTTGCTTTGCAGGGTACGGTTTGCCTTGAGCGTTTTTATTTTTGTTGCAACTCTTAAATAAATAGAAGAGATTGCAACACATTTCACCACTAATCCCGCAATTTACGCCTACTTTCTCCAGGATTCTCTTCTTCCTCTACACTGGCCCAGAATAATATGGAGCTTTTATCCTCATTCAACCTTATCCTTGTTTCTCCTTTTGCGGAACCCTTGATTCTTGTTGAGTTGAGACACAATTCTCTCCAGAACAATTACACTGCAGGTGTCCCTGTTCCCCCAGTCTTGCCTTTTTTATTTCCTCTCCTCACTCCTTCACTCAGCCAAGTATTTTCTCCAAACCTCCTTTTCTATCCTGTCGCGATTTTTTTTGGTGAAATGGAAGAGAGAAAATAATATATCGAATGCGTTTCTTTGATTGTCTTTTAAGTAGAAAAGGAGGAGGATGAAGGAAAGAGGAAGACAAGCGGAGCCATAGAGCCAGACCAAGTGAGTTTGCAATACTTAACCAGAGAACAGGAAAACAAAAGGGATTTTCCTCAAGACAAACAAGAGAAAACAAGAAACTTTTCTGCTTTAACTACAAAAATCCAGATACTTTATAACATGTATGTATTTTCCTGTAAGTATTGAAGAAATGTTTTCCTTCACGATACACTCACTAAAGCACACAAGGACGGCCGAGGAAGGAAAAGAAAAGCATTTTAGCTTCCAGATAGACAGCACACTCGCTAACCTAAGAAGGGGACTTCCAAGAATTGCAATCGAATTCCAAAGGCGGTTTTCAATTCCGACCACAGAGTTTTGCTCGGAGAGCGACCCCGTGCAGAGCAGCGATATGGGGATTTCTCGATTTTAAGAGCAAAGAACTACTACTGGGCTCAAGACAGTCGAATTTCACAAAATATAATCATTGCCATCATCGCCTTCCGTAGATGCGATCATCCCTTCTCTACCCGCCTTGTGTTTAAATATGAGATATCCAAACCCTAAGGAAGAATATAGGACTCACAAACTCACTTTATTCCATTAATACCTGAAAAGTAGGTGGTGGTTACGGTTGGTCGTTAACTCCCATGAAAAAAGTTTCCCATTAGGCCTCTAGCCATATTATGAAAAATGAAGCGAAATGCGAGCCAAGAACAAGACACAATTTCCTCTGAAAATGGTTTCCAGGAAAGTGCAGCAATACAATTACAGTATATAAACAGTGTTTTCTTTTTGCCATTCCATCTAATTATAATTAGCAGAATCAGATTACATTTGTTTCATTTGTTTTCATCACAAAAACAAGCACATGATTATGATTTGCCTCACAACCACGTACAGTTCTAGAAAGGACGACTAACATTTTGCATCTAATGCACGTCTATAATTTTACTATTCCTTACAAAAACTTTCCTCAAAGTGGATATGAATTGTGAGGGCCGAAGGCAATTCCGAGTATAAAGAGGAGGAATACATATTCCGTTACCTCTCTATTGTTCTGAAAACATCTCTCTTTTATTCTTTAAATTGTTTACGAATTGAGGAAGCTAAAATAGAGAGAGAATGCCTGCACACCTATATGTGCCTTCATCACAAAACAGAAAAAAAAACATCTTTTGAAAATATTTTGAAATGATGAGTACTGTACAGTATGGCATTGGTTGTAATGGTTGACCTGGTCCTCAACGGATAACAATACGGTACCTTCGTTCTCTTCACAAGTCAGCCAGCAAAGGTTTTCTATATGACTATGACTAATTTTGTTAGATTTGCTTTTGGCAATAATATGTATCACTACTATGAACTTCTGCTTAGTAGCATCTACTACCTTAGTTTGCTTTCGTGCGGTGAGTAGTGGGATATAGCGACTGACTATGACTGTTCCGCAGTCATGATTCAAAAGTGGAGAAATTCGTTTTTGAAACAGTTGTCATTTAAAACAAGTCTGTTAAAATTGGAATGCATGCAACGAATGAATCCTAATACAGCCACAATATTCATAGATGATCACAGCCCGTGTAGTGTCCTCAGGAGCACCATGATTCACTAAATACATGCAGCTATCCTCCAGCAGCATAGTAGCAGCAGCTACTGGAAAAAGATACTGCCAAAGCTACGCAAACTAACTACATTCATTCTTCTTTTTTTATCGCCTAAATGCCGGGGAAAAGCAAACAAGAAAACAAACAAGTAATCAACTTTACTTTCAACTTTTGCATATATTTAAACAGCGTGAGCGAGTCAAGACTCAAGACCTAGACAAAGAGCAGTGTAAGCCGCAATGAAAACAACACAACGCACAAAAAATGACAAGGAAACGGGATACAGTAGTAATTACTTGCTACTTGCACAATGGGAAACGTCGAAGGAAGCTGGATTCCACGGAAACAAAAAAGGTTGGAGAGGCTCTGATTCCAAAACACAGGTCTGTAGTTGAAAATTGAGTCGAGTGCCAAACCAAACCAGAAAAACCAACATGAGGAATGAGGAGAAAGAACGATTGTATTGTACCTACCTCCATTTTGGAAATTCCTTATTTGCTTTTTTGCTTGTTGCGATGGAAATGATAGTGACAATGTTAAGCCAAAAGTCAAATGTCACACAAATATATTATTTCACTGATTTTTTTCAAAGAGGAACATTAAAATGGAATCAATTATTAATTATTACTATTGGCTATCGTGAGCAATAAACCTACACCTTTTTGACTTCAAACCTCTGGTACATAATTTACTCGAATCGAATGAAATTAACGGAGGAAAAGAATGATATTTCGCTTCAATTTAATGAGCCGCGATTTATTGAATTGAATTTGCCCTTTGATCTTTTCTCTGAGCAAAATGACAACAACAACTTAAGAGAATTGGGAATTCAGATAGACTTGCAGATGGCCCAAAACATTGGTTAAGTGGCACAGGTCAAAAACCGTGCTAATATACGGTCATTCATCAAACTCCATTTAAATCACCGGAGAAAGTTCCCCAAATGCTAAAATTATTAACAACTTCTCCCGTCCTGAAACTTTTAATGCCTCCAAAAAGGAAGAAGCTTAATAATTGCCTCGTGGTTTATTTAGTTAAAGCATCAGGGAAATGTGTGATTTTTCAAGTTTGATGAACAAAGACTATCATGTTGAGCAAACCACATTTATCAGTTGGGGATTCGAATTGAGGCTAAAGACTTTTGGAGAAAGTTTTTGCTGAAGATGATATACCAGTTCCGGGTGGATATTTTCATTAAAACCTGTAACGTCCTATGAAGCTCTTCTTCCTGTTCAATCATGAAGATTACACGATTATGAGCTAAGGAGAGATGGGAATTAAACTAGGGCAATAATCCGTGTTCCACGAAAAGGAATTAAAATTTAGAAGGAGTTTGAGCACCAATTCAGTTCAGTTTGGGGAGACGGCGAGGAAGAGTAAACTGTAAACAGGAGGCTTGTAAGAGATCTAATGAAACTTTGATTAATGCGGTGATGATGATGATGGTGATGTTGTTGATGATAATAATGACACATCCTATCGTTGTTTTGATAGCCAAAGTCCTAGTACTAATTTCAAAGTAAAGTATCAGAAAATACGAATTAGAAATATACATATATACTTGTTTTCTCGAAATAACAGGAAGTTCAGAAGTAGAGAGGGAAAAAGTAGTGGGAATTAAAGATTTGAAAGTTTCGTCTCGTTCCCACCCTCTGGGAAAAGAAAGTCCGGGAGTTGAACAGTTAGAGTGATCCGGGCTTTATATTTTGTTGATAGAGAATGACTTGATAAGTAAGAAGAAGATGATACTCTCGCTTCACATTATACAATCTTAGAAGTTTTTGAAAGATTTTGTGGTCTTCGCTGAAATTGCTTTGACAAGGGCTTGAGATATTTTGAGACAGAAGTAGGATAGAGGCAGTGAAATGAAATGATTGTAAAAATATAGACAAAGAGGAACGTTCGCATAATGCATAAAGCTTGTTCTGAGAATTAACATTATAAAGTGTGGACGATCTACTGAATTTTTAAAGTAAATTATCGAAACCTATCTATTTTACGCAAAAAAGAAGTCAGCATTCATTCAATCTCAGTTTAAACAAACATTGTGATAGATATAATGAATGCAGTTTCAAGCAATTTCCTTATTTAATTTCGCATTATTTTTAGAAGTATGATTAGTCTGGAAAACGACAAAGTTGGATAGTATCGATTTTATTTAAATGCTTTCAATTTATCGATTCCCTTCCGCGCTTCACTGAAGCAAGAGAGAGGGAAGTCTCGAATTACTTATGATTTTCGATACCAAAATAATTTCCAGGAAGTTTCCAATTTTCCACAGCATTTCACTCCTACTTTTCAGTAGTGCGTTAGTGTCAAGTGTCAGAAGACTTTATTATTTATTGATTGCATTACCATTACATAAATATGAGCAGTGGAGACGAGACTAAATTTCTGCGTTTAAGTCTCTGATTAGTTTATTAGCTCGTTAGAAAATTCTCATTGAATCCGCCGAACATCAACGTCGTGGTTTTGGCTCATGAATATGAAATGCTCCGGCAAATATTGGCATGCACTACACACACAAACGTCTCTTCAGTAATTTTTCCATCAAGAACAGAAAGTGCGAAAAGAGTCATTTATGTACCTAATATCATAGAGAAAGCCAAATTATTCCGCTTACTCCACTGATATTTAAGCTAAATTGAACAATCTAAAATACAGGGGAAAATTGGATGTATGTAAGGCGGGAATGTGATGATGTACCCTCTCGGGATTATACACACACAGAGAGAATTACATATGCATACAGACATACAAGGTTTGGTGTAGGATGAGAATATTGTTGTGTTCGCTTAATATGCTTTCCATGAAAAAAAAACTTTTTAGCTTCTAATATCATATTTATGCATTATAAATAGCTAA
>JAHZNI010001161.1:0-12700 GCA_027744415.1 Seira ritae
TAAAATCATGGAGTTTACGTTGTGGTTTGCTCTCACGGATAATAAATTACTTTTTTGTGGTTCAACTTTTTCACTAGGGCACGACACTTCATTTCGTGGTCCTAAGCTTTGATCGGTTTTCACGGGATGATGTCATCGGGGAGGCTTTCTTCCAGTTGGCTAGTGTCGAAATTCCAAAAAATGACAACCAACAGTTGGAGATCAGCATGGATATTCAGCCAAGAAACATGAAGGTACGTACGGTTAAACTTTCTAAAAAAACATACAAAGTAAGTGGTAGTGTTTACATTTGAGGCCAGATTGAGAATTCCTAGATACCCGAAAGTTCGGGAAAAAATTGGGAAATCTCATGAGAATCCCATAAGTAAGAAGTCAGCTATTTGTTTGGAATATAGCGAATTAAACGTTCATTGATTGATTTTCACTTTCAATACGTGGTAAATAAGGTTTTCACTTGCACATGCGCAATGTATATCGCACGACCGAATGCCACTGTCAAATAATTGTTTTGGTCGTGTGTACTATTTTTTGACTAGTAGATTAGATTGAAATTCGATGCTTAAAAAAGCATAACAATAAGTTGATGCTATGGCGCATGCGCACATTGAACTTAAATCGGACAAATTTGCTTTTCAAAACTATTCGCTGCCACTTAACTTCTCCCGGGGAAAATTTTGGGAATGGGAATTCTCAAATTATTTCTCATGATACTTTTCCCGGAAAACTCTCGGGATTTTTCTCGTGCTGTAAACACTAGTAAGTGGGCAAGCAGCTCATAGATTGGATTTTATTTCCTTTTTTAAAATACTTTTTGAAAAGTAAAAGTTTTTCACGCACTTGTTTAGATTAAAAAGATTTAGCATGATTGAACTCCCATGAAAATCTGGAATGTATGTATAACAGTTTTAAAAACAAAAGCGGCATTGATAATAAGTTAAGCTGCTACTAGCGCTGCATACGCTATCAAGCCAAACTTTCAAGCATGAAATTAGCTTTTCCTTGACTTGCTAATTCCGGTCTCGTTTGCTGTTTGACATTTGGTTTGATTTGGCAGAAACTAAAAAAATTGTGGGTAAAGTTTTTGCGGATGGAAACCGCCTAAGGCCTTTCGCAGATTTGTACATGCTCTTACTTTCAAGCTTCAGCCGGATTTTAAATATTTTGATTAAATTATATAGGGACTGACTGAGTGGTTTGCACTTTGCACGAGTTGAGTCTTTAAAGCTTGCAATTTGTGATCTTTTTTCTGGCATATTTCTCCCCGATTAACAATTAGCCAACATATTCAAAGTTATGGACCACTTATTTTGCCACCCTACCTGAAATGAAAATAATTGTCTTACCTCCACATTGAACGGAAAGAGAGAAGCTGGAGAAATTGTGGTAATGCAATGGGACATGAATAAAAATTGGCAAATTATATATTTTCTCAGTTGCAATTGCAATTGAGAAGATATATTTAATAAATGAAGCATGATTCTAGTAGATTGAGCTCGATATGATATTATTACATCTCCAATGCAATGTGATGTTCAAAGAACGAGACAACAATATATTTTGCGTTTTTCTTTTTAACATTTCATTAGATTCATTTTTTGGAGAGTGGAAGAAGTGAGTTGGTCACGGTTCATGGAATCCTTCAACTAGGTAGATAATATTGTCTTCCTTACCAGTGCCGTCTGGAATTTAAAAGGCCATCATTGTGTCGAGTCGAGTCGGTTACGCTTCCTCCAATATTACTTCCTTTTCTAATGAACGGTTGGTTATCCCCCAACACGATAGTTTTCGTTGGACAATGACAATTACCTACACAAGAGCGCTAGCCACAAAAAAAACGAAAAAGATACTTCTTGAGAGAGGAAAGTTGTGAAAAATGTTGTGTGCTCGCTAGCTAATATAAGGAACTGAAATTTGTGGCTGGAGAAAATACAATGGCTCATTAAATTTAATTGGGCAGCACTTGTAATATTAGTTTTCTAGTCCACAATCCATTTTCCCCGTGTTCTTTTACGCTCAACATTGCATTCGTGCGTCTTCTGTTCAGAATGTGAATGTTCGAAAGAATATGGTCGCGTAGAGTTATACAATATGAATATAATAATATAAGTAGAATGAGGAATGATATATAGAAACATGCATACAGTGATAGAAGAGATGATGGTATAGTAGTCGTGTGAAGTGAAGCTCGATGTGCATTGTTTTGGTGTTTCTTTGTTTATTGACTTTGCCAGAACTAGAACTCGACTCCAACTTCTTCCTTTCTTTCGCCCCAGTTTCTCCGTTTCCAAATTTTCTCGAATTCTGAAAAGGAAAGCTCTGTGTAACACATACATTTTTCTTTGATTTTCTGCAGGTAATCGGTAGACTGGAACTTGGGAATGGAGCTATTTCTCCGACTGCAACACATCACTGGAGTGAAGTTCTCAACTGTCCTCGACGACAGATTGCTGAGTGGCATAAACTTCGAGACTAATATTATCCAGTTGTCGAGTAAAATGAAAATAAAAACTCCTTGAAAATGAAAAGAATGCGAATACACGGACAGATAATATTGATCTGCTATGTCTGTCGTCTGAGTCTGATGATATTGTGTTTGTGTGTGCGTTTTGTTTCTCCTACATTTATATAGAAAGCTTTATAGCGCATTCTTAATGTGGAGTATCATTATGCCCCGTTCCCCTTGAATCGCGTCGAGCATTGATTACTTACTGTGAAATGTAATAAAATGTTCCAAATTTTTTGTCGCTAATTTAATTTTTTAAGTTGAAATGAGGAAAAGGCTAGAGAAAAAATGCTAAAATTATCTACCCGCCATAATTTCCATATAGTATTTATGTATTTAACAGATATCTGTTTACCAAATGAAACTTGAACATTCCCGTAGGTATCGAATTATGAGCAATTATATCTGACTTTTGGATGCGGTTTTTTGTGCCCTAATGGTTTAGTAAAACTAGGCTAAATAGAAATTGTATAAGATCTATAGTTAAGTGAAGAATGGTGGGAAAAAGAGGAGTTATGTATGTCGATTTAAACTAGTCTTAATTCTGTGACTGGATGCATCGATTTCGACAGCTCACAGTCAATCAGACATCACTCCAGTAGCTATGCAGTCTGTAAATAGACCGTGAACGGTGGAAGAATTTAAAATACGTATAGAGTATAGATACACATTTCATTGAAGTGTTTACTATAAGTTATATCAGCATATTATGAATGCGAGTGAAAATGAGAGAAGAATCGAAAATTGGTTTTCAGCTGAAATGGAATCGATTTCTCATTCTTTGTGTAATGTACCTTTGTTGTAGGTATAATTGAGAGATAGATTAACCATGCTTAAAGCTGTACGTGCATGCATTAGCAGTTAAAATTACTAATTCCTCCACTGTCTACAGCGAGCACTATATATTAATTGTGTGAATGAAAAGTATGACTTCGGATTACATGTAACTATTTTGTGCTTCAACTAACCGTCATTAATCGTTAAGCCATACACTTTTGGAAACATTAGCTGTTTACATGCCGGCTTCATGTTTTCGAATTTAAATACAGTTTGCATACATGTATTTAAAGTAATATAGCAAGATAACTTAAAGCGTGAACTAATCATCACATAATATTATACAGATCATATAATCTAACAAATGTGTGTTAGGAATCTACAAGAGTAAAAACCTTCTTACTTCTAAGTCGCATATTAATCATATTATGAAACTTTTCATAGGTTGCTACTGCTAAATTATATTTACATATGTACAACTTAAGCGCATTTACTTAATGCAAGTACACTAAAGTAGAGTTCAAAATTTAAGCAATCGACCATGTACATTTTGTGTGTGATGGAGTTATTTCCGTTTTTGCTAAATAAATCCAAGCGTAAAGATCCAAATCGAAGAAATGTAAGCTTTAATCAATGCGTGCTATTTGCTGATTAAAGAATAAATATAGCTCTGCAAATAAAAAAGCTGACATTTAAAAATTGCCCCCTTACTTGAAAATCGCTGATACAATCAGGCTAAAAATATAACTTAATACATAAAAGAATAAAGTACATCCTTTTGAATCTATCTCACGTTCACGCACTTTAAAGGTTTTAAGTTTAAAATGATTTACAAACCGAAATACCTGTAATTTGGATATATGTATAGTAATTTTGTAGGATTCTTTGAAAAATGATAAGGCTGCACTTCCATGAAGTAAGAATGAATTAAAGTATAGTGTTTTTGTTCTGGTGCGTTCCAGGAGGTGAAAATGAATGAGGATTGAGAATACTAGAAACCAGAAAGATTTTATCAGTGTTTCATGAAAGCACCGTGGTCAAGTGTTGAATAATAATATGGTAGGTCGTAGCAAGGATGAACGTGATAAACCCGATTGTTTTTGAAAGATGTTGCATTGATAATATGACATAGTAGATATTATTCTTTTAGTTAGAGTTGTTGTAATAAATTATACAAACCGTTATATGTACGTTATATTATACACTTTAAAAAAATTTGCACTCACCCCAACTTTTTGTGGAATAATGATGAAATACTGTAATGTAACACTAAATATATTGATTAATGTATTCTTTTATGGCTTTTTGAAAATTGTGGAAATAAAAGCATTGGAACACGTTTTATGTTTAAAAACAAAAATTAAGGTATTATGCTGACTTTTGATGCATGGAACATCTTTTCGACAGAAATTTTAAAAAATAAGTAATGCATCGCTTCATGACTTTTGGCTTTTTGCAAATGATTCATTGTTCATTCATTTATTATCAAAAAACCGGGGATTGGGAAAGGGAGCTCTTAACTTTCTTTCTAAGCAAATGCAACTGAAAGAACTGAACATACTGAAAGAAAATGCATAAATGAATTATTATAAAATTAAAATTACAGCTGAAATGAATTATTGTAAAAGTTGCTTTTGAGTTTTGGTTTTGGCTTCGCAATGCCTTTTATTTTTTTTAAATTCATGAGATTTTAGTTATCATGAGTTATCTTCTCTTTGTGTATCATGAGGAATCTTCGCTACCTGTCCGCAAGCCAAGCTATAAAAACGACAAAGACGTCTTACTTTGCCCCTATATTTTGACTGCTTTACGCGGAAATATGACTAGCTTGTGTTTCTCGAAGTTTGTTTATGACAAAATCAGTCGAAGTCCTGCCGACCACTTCTCGAATAGGTTTAAGTTTAATCTCAATCACGATAAATTAAAACTCCACCACCCTAATCTTTGCATCTTGTTTATTCTTTGGAAGTAAATTATTTTATATAACTGGGCTATTAATTGTCGTAGTGTGGAGCAAGATGGCCACATTGGAATCTGTTATTGTTGAAGACGTAAATAAGGAGACCGAAAAGGCAATTGACCGGGAGAAGGTAATTAATTAAAGTTAAAGAATAGCACTGAATGAAGTTGCTTTAAAGATTTCATGTAACTTTAAAGGGAGAGAAAATGATTTGGAATTAATTATTGATTTTATGGCAGACATGTCCATTGTTGCTCCGCGTGTTTTGCAGCACCGGCCGCCACAACTCGCTTCAAGAATATACAAATGGCAATGTTCCAGCTAACGAACTTCAAATCTACACTTGGTTAGTAGAACTGTGTAATATTTAGTATCATGAATCGTTAAATGTTAAAAGATAATAAATAAACATGAGAGGAATTTTTACATTTTAATTGACGTCGGACAATTTTTTGTTTTTGAAAGGATGGACGCGACTTTAAAGGAAATATCAGGTTTGGTGAAGGAAGTAAACCCGGATGCGCGACGCCATGGAACTGTCTTCGATTTTTCCTTGGTGTATCCTGACAAGTTTAGGGGATACAGGGCAAGGTCGGTCGGAACCACTGTGTCAGGACAAAAAACTCCTGATGACAACAAGACTTTGAATCAGTTGCGATTCACCATTGGGGATTACCTCGATATCGCGATTACTCCTCCAAGTCGTGTCATTCCTATGCGTAGAGCTGGTGGCCGGTACTGACGTTAAAGCTAGTTCGCTATATTTTGTTGTCTTGTTGCTTCTGTGTTGATTTTTTCAATATTCGTGAGAAGTATAAATTATATCGTTTAATATTCTTTCATTTCTTTTATTATTTTAGTAAAAAGTCAGAACGATCTTTTTGTACCACTGATTTCGGAATAGGTTGATTTTGGTTGTGCGTTTGATACTTAGTTTGATGCACGCACATACATGTTTTGTCTCAATCAATATAATCCACCAGGCCAGGCTCGATGAAAAGTGTTTTTCGATTTTGTTAAGAAAATGCTAGGTTTTTAAAACAAAATGTTTGAGTTAGACTTTCAATTTCTGCGCGTCTGCAATTTACAAGAGGAAATGAATTTAGGTAGTTCAGCAGTTGTTTGATCGTGGAAGATGTAATTAATTAATTAATTAATTAACTATGAAAGATTTGTTAAGGGTTTAATTGATTTTACGTGCATGTACAATTATTATTATTACCTTAAACTTAAACTCCTGTAAAATAAATCTGTTACGCATACCCTGTCCAAATTAAAAAATGTTTGCATTCCTTTATTATTCCGATTTTTATGTACGAATCTTACAAATAAGTCTACATTTGAATTAAACTATTTGTTCGTCTGACACATACGTACATACTTAATCATAACAGTCAATATGTATTATGCAAATGCAAACTTTTCAATCCCACAAGCTACCTGAGTACATACAAAATAATGGTGTGATTTATGCTTAGGAAATTACATTTGTTCCAACTTGTTCCTCGATTTTTTTCTTGTAACCGAAAACATTGAAAATGTGAAAGACATTTACATACAGTAGTAGAGGCAAAATGCATTACATTGATGAACCACTATACAGTAAAAACTAGCATGGTTTTGAGGCATAAAATCAACCCATAATAATTTAAAATTCGTTCTGGAAAAGTGACTTACCAAACACCCATCAGTGCAAAGCCATGAAGTAAGTAAGGCAAACATTGTCAATTGTCATTGTATCAAACGTGTAATATTGCATAACTGAACAATTTCTTTTACCTTTATGTCATTTATTGCATTATGAATTTATTTACGAAGCATTTGAGTAAATTTGTGCATCTGTTCCAATAAGGCAGGCATGAAAGCAGTCACCGAAACGTCAATTAATTCTTGCATATGTTTTACAGCGGCTTCGTCGTTGAGATCCAAACAAAATTTGTCTAACACTTTTTTGACTGCTTTGTCAGGCTCCAATGCGATGTCAGGTACACTCGCACCGACCATCAAGTTAAACAAATTTAGGATAAGGTTTGCATGTCTGGAATTAGAAAATGGATTTTTTATAAAGTTATCTGTTCCAACTTTTAAAAGTTGGCATATGAGATTCTATTTCGAAAGGACCAAACAGTAAGAATTGCTTACCTTCGTAAGTGTAAGAATGCGGTATAACACAGTTTTCTAAATTCCTGNGGAATTAGAAAATGGATTTTTTATAAAGTTATCTGTTCCAACTTTTAAAAGTTGGCATATGAGATTCTATTTCGAAAGGACCAAACAGTAAGAATTGCTTACCTTCGTAAGTGTAAGAATGCGGTATAACACAGTTTTCTAAATTCCTGGTAGTATTCTGATTGAATCCCTCCCATGGCTTCTACCATTTCCTTACTAAGTTTCATTGGAGGGGGCATAGGTTTCGGATCACGTCCAAGGATAAATCCAAAGTCAATATGGAACAGTTTGCCATCTTTTGTTAGCAATAAATTGTCTAGATGCCTGTCCCCAACTCCAAGAAGATAAGTAATAACACAATAACCAGCTGAAATAGACATATAAAAAGCACGTGTTAAAGCAGGGACATTTCACACCATAAAGCTCTTGTTTTGAACTCACCACAGCTTTTGACGTAGGTGTCCATTACGGACGGAGAGATTCCGTACAGATCTTTTTCAGAGGGATGATTCTTTCGAAAGAAGTTTTGAATGGTACCTTCAGTAGCCAAAACTTCGGCAACTGTAGTAGATGGAATGAACTGGACGAACCCTGGATTAAAAAAATGTTCAAACGTGTCAAATATTATACATAATCCAATCCTTATGATAAGGAAGCGGGGGAAAATGCAAATCACTTACCATGCGTCGTACTAGTAGATAAAACTCGATACGGTGTCAATTTCAAGTCCAAGTTTTCTTTCCGTAATAGTTTATCCATCAAAGTAATCATTTGCAATATAAGTTGATCTTGTCGTAAATCATCGCCATGCTTAAATATAGCCACGTAAGGTTCTCCAGACTGTGTTAAGAAGGTAAGTCGACAAGGCATTTGACTAGATTTGAAAAGAGTAGCTCTGGAATTCAAAGAAAAGATTGTTATGCAGATCTGGCCGAATTAGAAAATAAATTCACCAACGTTAAGTTATTGTTAGGAACTCACTCTTTGGCCACGATTCCGGTAATATTAATTTCTGGATCCACAGGAAAAGGTAATGGATCCAATTTGGCAAAGTTGAACTTATGCGAAGTGTCGTCCGAGAGAAGAGCCTGGAGTTTTTCAATTTTCTTTTGCCGATTTGCACTTTCTTTTGCCACAGCTTTCACGACTTCAACCAGTTTGAAAATGAATTTCTGTTGACGCGACAAGACCTCTTTCCTTTTTTGCCACTCGGGTTTACCGTTAGCCATGCACTGAAAATATAGATCATAAGCTTAACAAACCCCAAACCCTTTTACCAATATGAAACATTTGAAGGATAATAATTACCTGAATGAATTTTCGCATAACTATCTTATACATTTCTCTAGACCGTGGATCCTGCTTCACACCGACATCATGATCTTCGCACTCAATTACTAA
Organism: Seira ritae; assembly: GCA_027744415.1. Lineage (NCBI taxonomy): Eukaryota > Metazoa > Arthropoda > Collembola > Entomobryomorpha > Entomobryidae > Seira > Seira ritae. Next base: position 8,811 of record JAHZNI010001161.1, read on the forward strand.
GTACCTAAAAATAATAATAATTTTAATTTCAAATTATAAAGCAAGATTTGAATAATTAATACAAATTAAGCACTGTATGCATGGGTTCATGTTCATTCATACCAGTAAAAGTAGTTGACCAATGTAGTGTTCTCGCAAGCTCTATGAATCAAGAATTTAGCTAGATCTAGTTTCTCATATCCTAACACATCGGACGGATTCTGAGTGGGTTTTTCAGGAACTGGATCGCTCTCAGAAACTGCAGGCGTGCTCGGCACTGCGCTAATATTTGATGATAATGATGCGTCGGAGTTGCTTATGTTATTGTCACTAGCAGATCCTAAACCACTAGATGGTGACGTAATGCTGCTAGCGATTTGAGAAGGCGAAGTCGGGACGAATTCTCTCTCCTTTTCCACCGACTGGCCAAGACTAAGAGACCGCATCTCGTCAGATATGGTTGACTGCTGGATTTCCTTAATCGATGACAAATCTAGTGAATCCGTCAGGTCGATATTTTCATATTTTAAAGCTTGGACGAGTTGCAATAAATATAATAGCAGATCCTGTGATTTAAAAAATAGCAAGTTTATAGCATCGTTCATAAGCAAATGTATAGAGATTGACGTTTTATTTTAGGAGTTTCTTACTTCGTCGGGCGCTTGCTGCAATCTTTGTACGGCATAACTTCGAACCCGAGGATGCGTGAACTGAGGACCCAAAAGTTCTAACGCATCTTGCACGTCCATAGGAGCCCATTTCTCCAAAAGCTCAAGTGCCTGCTTTTCTTCCGCTGCGATTTCCCATTTCACACACTTCAAGAATTTTGCTAATGCCTTTAAATCAAGAAGCGAGAAAATGAAACTTGATATCATCCATATTGATATTCACGTAGCATAATATTAATAAAAGCCTACTTTTTTGTTCGAGCTCAAGTAGTAACGGAACTTCCACACTAAATCCTGTTCTTCCACGGGCAACTGCTTTGTCGGAGGGTAGTTGACAATGGCATTAAGTTGGTCACGCGTGGCTGCATTTGGTTTCAGATCAGCGTCAGACAAACCTGTTCTGGTACATCTCGATAGTGTATGATGTTTGTTCTCCACAAGATTGTCCTGCAAAACCATAACCGAAATGTGGTTAAATGCTAACGTTTTGTAAAGCGTACTATTGTGGACTACCTTTTCTAACGCATGGATAACATCCAGAAACGAATATTCATGATTAGAAAGATGTTTGAATTCAACGTAGTCCATCGGAGGGACTACAAAACCGTAATCACACCACATTGTCTTACATTTTCCGCAAGAAAAGAGAGAGCTGAAAGGAGTCAATCACTAATTTGAGCTTTGATGGCTCATTCGAAAGATCAAGACATCACGAAAGGAACCGTAGGTGTGTCGAAATGAGACGGATCAATGAGGGAAACATAATATTTTAGGGTGAAACAAGCTCTTTTGTGGCAAATGAACTGGACAACCGACCAATTCTGTACATTTTTGATGGAGCATTCATTGTTCAACAAAATGCTCCATCATCATAAAACAGATTTTTTAAGATAGGGCACTCATTGACAGCCAGCAAAACATGAGTCATACCATTATCATTATAGTCATGAGAATATGTTGCAGTTTTAATGATGTCCACGAACCTGGACTCAATATCTAATCTTTCTTGTCATGCATCAAAAAAGGGAATATTGGAACTCGGTACATGTGGATACAGATAAGCCCCCAAGGCCCATTGTGGATTGTGAATAAATAATGATATCATATCAATCATTGAAGTTCATGCAGATAACTTCCTAAATGCTTGAACAAGCAGAGCCATGAGGATGCCAAAGAGATGTAAAAAATAAGTTTTAGTTGGATGAACTCTAGTTAGGTGTTCACGTGAATGAATGTTGACTTTACACCTATTTCTAATACGCATCTACTATGGACATTAACACACATCATGTAAGAAGAAAAATAAGTTTTTATCGGAACAATGAAAGGAGAAAATATTTAGAAAGATACTATTAAGCATATCGTAAGTCGACCTTATCGTATTAAGATTAATAATTCATCAATCAAGTGAAACAATGAGAGATTATGATGGATACTTTTATGAAATTATCAACCTGAGAAGTACCTTGAAATACACAGCTTTATTACGCTGACACTTGTGAGTGCATTTGTTCTTCGGTTTCCCCAGAATGTGGCTGCGAATAAAATTCCAGATATTTCGAAAGTATTTTGAAACATATCTTTTAAAGTTCAACTTAAATTTCTTCGTCAATTGTTTTTCACGCATGCAAAATTGATGAAGAGAAACAATTTCACTGATAAAAACCCATCGATTTTAACAAGAATTCCCTAGCACAACACATTCTATCTTCTTGTCGCTTTGTGGTTAAAGGAAAGGAAAGTCACAAATCATGCCTATATGCGCACTCGAGAATGGGAAATGAAATTCACGAAACTTGTCATAATCATAATTTGTCAAATTTTGCAGAGATAAAAGTAAAACAATTAAATTAAACCACTCCAGATAAGTAAAAAAATCATTTAGATCAGAAAACAAACTTTGCCGATTCCATCCTAAGCAAAACCTTGTGAAGTACTACTTTTATGCAAATCAAAGAGGAGTACTTATATACTCATAATAATACAATATGCCCATATCCTCAGCCTTGAAAGAGTTAGCCCAGGAATTAGTATCTCTTACAATATTCAAATTCACCCAAATCCTAATTATTGAAATACCACGTATCAACTTACCAAGAGTATTTCATGGTCTGGTAACCACACAGTCTCTCCAAGTAAAGCTTTGCTATCAGTTGCAGCCTCCAAGTCTTCTACGTTCTTCTCGTAAAAAGTGATGGCATACTGCAACGCAACGGAAAGATGATACTTTTAGTAAAGAAAAAGAAAAAAATGTAACACAATGCCGGAGCCGTAAGCAAATTTTTTGTTTCAAAATCCCTATACCTGAACTCCAGAGTATTCCGCGATTGGAAATTCGATATTCAAAAACATGAAATCGCTTTCTCTCTTTTCCTTTTCGCAAATGGCTTCTATTTCACAAAAAGTCAGCCTGTCTAACCAGTCCACTTTTGTAATTTGGTCCATCTGATGCTTTTTCGCGAGCTATTTCGAAATTTTTGTCATTCAATTAAATTGTATCAAAAGCATCTACTAGGAATTTTAATGAAAAACCTGACACGCAAGAGATAATACCTTTTTTAACCGATACATTCGATTCCCTTTCGGACCTTTTCCTGGAGTAAGAGTTGGATCACTGCCATCTGCGATTTGTGCAGGCCAAACTTTCAGGTCAATCATACCCTGCAATTGCAAGGTGCAATAAAGCTCGATATTAGAAATGTTGGTAAATATATAGCTAGCATCAAATTATTCAATTAAAGGTTATTCATTGCATTCATACCTGTCGGAAAACTCCGTTTTTACCAAAGAAGCGTATAGTTGTTCCACCAACAGGTATTTGCTTGGATGGTCCTCCGCAATCAAAAACTGTCAGACATAGGTTCGAATTTAAAGGAAGATCGCTAAACCGCAGAGGAAGAGTTACCCATTCATTCCAACTAAAAATGAACCAAAAATCAAAACATGAAAAAATTAATGCAATTTAAGTTGGGACGTTTCCGATAAAAATTAAAATATAAATATTATTATATTCTGATTTTTTCATACTTCCATCTAGTCGTAAAAGGTTTGTATGAAGTGGAAACAGGAAGACAAATAGGTTGATTATTAGAAAACACTTGAAGTTCCACCCTCAGTTCAGCGCTTTGTTCGTTCAGACATAATCCAGAAAACTTGAGCAATGGATCCTCCAATAACTTCTCAAAATCTGGTCGTTTAATTCGACTTTCCAAGCAGCCCCTACATGAAAATATACATTAATTT
>JAHZNI010001162.1:0-14935 GCA_027744415.1 Seira ritae
CGTCCTTTTTCTTCTTTAATGCCGATTATTCATATAGCATCATTTCGAAATCGGAAGTAAAAATTTACGTATAAAAATTAAGCAAGAAAAAACTCTTCTTGGCTAAGATTTTGATTACGTAAATTTTCCTCCCGAATACCTAAAGTCTCGTGGTGCCCCAAATGAGCTTTTGCTTTTTAACTGAATTTCACAACTTTTCTGCTTTCCCCCTCTGTATTACTGTATTCTCTTTCTCCCCGTTCCATTTAAAATTAAATGGGATTTTAATCTGTCTTAAAGGATAATGAAAATTGGGAGCAGTATTTTTTTCTAGAAAAATTTTGAGAAAGGTCTTAAGAGAAACGATGACGGAATAAACCTCTTTCTTTTTTCCTGAAAAAATTCTCAAGTCATTCTGTCTCAAGAGTATTACAAAACAACTTTATTCAATTTTTCAGGGATTTTTTCTCTGTCTTTTGCTATTCTCTAGTGTGTAGCTATCATCATCGCAGTATTAATTATTTTCACCGTATAAAATTTCACTCAGAGCCTGTAAATGTATATCTCGGCCTTCAGCCCTGGCCCTAGTTCTGAAGACCTAAAGTATGGCATAGCATAGCATAGTATAATAGAATGAATTAATTATGCGGAATGCAAAATGAAAGAAGAGAGAGAAAAAGTTAAGCCTTTCCTCTCGAAAAACAGCTCAATTTCAAGTCAGACTTTGCTTTGCTGCTCATCTTGTGAAAGATGAGTTATGTGGTGACGATGAAATCTGCCCTCGCTTCGCGTTATACATTTTAAAAAGTGTAAAAAATTAAAGCGTTTTTTTCTCATTACGAAAGTATTTTCTTCTCCTTGGGTAAGTTATGTAGAAGCTAATTTTTTTCCCAGAGCTAATGAATTATATTAATAGAAAAAATATAAAAAATCTACTCTTTAGAATAACTTTCCTCAGCAACTCTCGTTTTAATTGTACCGCGAGCTATGAGAATGAGAATGTCTAAGCACTCAAGGCTGAGGTTGAGTTAATATTAGGGAACATTCATCACTGAAGACATAAAATATGAAGGATAAAATAAAACAATGTATCGTAAAACCTAAATTTCAAAATTTCATAAGGTATCCCATTAGCCAATCAGATACCTTATGGAATTTAATGAACATATGATTGGATAGCAATGGCTCGTAATTGTTGTACCAAATCACCGTGTCCATGCAGTCAGTCAGTGCGTCAGGGTTTGGGGTACGATCGTGCCATTTTTTAAAGTCTGGTTTGCCAAGACCTATTATTTAGACGCTGAATTTAGAAATTGATTAAACGTTTAGATCATCCGCTTTGTTTGATTTTTGACTGGAAAGCTATTTCGCGTGACACGTAAATGAACACCCCCTTTAAAAAGAAAGGAGGGCGACAGAACATAAATGAAGTGGAAAAAATAATCTGAAAAGATGTTTTTCCACAATATAATATATTTCCATTCTTTCAAGAATGAAGGGATTGAGCTCGTTTCCCTCTTTGATTTGTTTTCCTATAAAAAAAGCCGAAAAAAGACAAGAGGGGAGAGGAGGGTTCCTTTTCGTTTGCATTAAATGACGGTAGCTACACTTTTGACTAAAAAGGTGATCGTGAAAGAGATGATGATGGTTTCACCACTTTTCATGTTTCACAATATTGTCATGAGGTTTACAGTTTAGGTTTACACAGTTTTTGAAGTTCATCATGATGATACGATAAAAAATAGAGCTGCTCTCACAGGAGGGGTTGGTTGTTGGATGTTGAATGAATGGTCAGAATAAAGCACCAGAGTCAGGACCAGAACTATGTACTACGAGTGCTTTTCACGTTCTCCAGTAATTTGTACCACTATTACCACCTCACTCCTACTTTCTACTCACTCAAAAACAAAAGTATTCTACGATGCTCATGGGATTGAGCATTGAAAAGAGCGTTAAAAGCATCATTATTAATTTACACTGGGTTAATTAAGCCTTTTGTTTTCAGAGGGAAAAGTTAGTTCCATTTTTGACTGTGGCCGATTATATGTATGTTACATAACCCATAAACATTATGGGAAAAGGAGAAAAGGGACACATTAAATTGTGGGCCATGGACATAATATGAAATAAAATTTTTACTTTGAAACAATGGAATTATGCATCATTTTTGTGAGATTGTCCTCGGCAATGACCTGCTTTTACAAATAAAATTACGACACGAATAGGCTACATATATTAATATCTGGACAGATCGCAACTTTTAAGTGTATTGCAAAACTTTTTCAAAATAATAAATTCTGTTAAGTACAAATGCTACATTAAAATTAAAATTGCTTTTTTGTTTAAATCCATGACTACCTAATACGGAGGATCGCTAATTCTTCTTCGCTTACAAATTAATTAATTGAACTTATTTAATTGCATTTCATTTTCCGAAATTCAAAAATATCACAGGCGTCATAATTTTAGCGCTAAAATCCTATTTGATTTCTCGAACCTTTGTACTTCCGCTATAATTTTCGTTTCCAATTAGCTCAAGTCGAATAAATACTTTTTGCAACTGTTATCCATAAAACATTTCAGTTGAAGTCGAAGTCAAGTTATTTAAGGTATATCAGTAAAGTACACGAATATACATAAAGGTACCTTCACATTTGAATTTCGACATCATTTTTTAAATTTCCGTCGTCTTGGCTCTTAGTCAGCAGGTGATTAAAATGAAAATATCAGAATTTTGCTTCAAGTGTATTCCTTATTTCTTCTCAAGACATTTAACAAAAATCAAATTACTGTCTCAATTAATGAAAAAATGACCCAAGTATTTGGAGAAAATTGTATGTCTGACGAGTTTCTTTCTTCCATTTCATAATGCTTTCACTTTTCACTGCGTATTCCAAGCTCCAGAATGTCTTAATTTTCTTTTCTTAAATCGGAAATGAAAATCCCCTTTCAAAGAAGGTAGTACGTTTAGTTTTATGGGTGTATAGAAATTCCATTATCTTCTTCATTAATACAATTAACGGACAAACCCAAAAAAGAAGGGAGAAAATTTAGATGTTTGCACTTTCACTTCATTACTTAGTCAGGGAAAAGATGTTAATTAAAAGTTAGATCATCCAAAAAAAGAAATGTCAGAAAACTGAGATAGTTCTTTAAGCTGTCGAAGATACTGGGTACTTGAAGAAGACGAAAAGCGATTATCATCAACTAATTTCCAAATCTTTTTCTCCAAATTAATGATAGATGGAGAAATTGTGAAAAATAGAAATAAAATGAACAAAGTATAATAATTAGAAAAAATTGGTGAAAAAGATTAAAAAGGAGAGAGGACCATTTTTGCCGAGACCTTTCATCCTAATTGATAATTTCCGTTAGGCAATGAATGAAAAAGTCCATTTGAAGAAGAAGAAGAAATAGGAAGAAAAGTAACTTGTTCTTACCTCCTCCTCCTCCTCCAGACGTAGGACAAATGTTAATATCGACAGTTCCTCCAGACCCCTTGTCATAAATCGAGTTGGTAATATTCAAAAATGACTTCTGTCCTGTTGGACTGCTCCTAAAAATAAATTAGTAATTTCCTAAATTCTAAAAATGAATAGCCATTTTTAAGACCTTTTAAGCTTGAAGGAAAAATCTCGTAAGCAAACCTATTTTGTAGAGTGGAGACAGTGCCATTGTTACAACCAGAGCCAGACCCAGCTTGACCTCCTCCTAATGTCAGGAGTAAACCCCCACCAGAAGAGGAGGAAGACGACGGACAGTTATTACTATTAATAAACTTGGAAGTTGGGAAACCAGAACTGGAACCATTCCCATTATTCCCCTGATAATTTCCTCCCATAGCTCTCGGCTTCATAGTTCCATTGGAAGATCTACTCGGATTGTGAAAATCGATCCCTTGAAAAGTGGAAGGGGTCGGGTATGGAACATGCTGCTGGTGATGATACTGCACAGATACCGATGCGGCTGCAGCTGAAGAATTTCCAGGATTCAAAATGGAATCAAACGGAGTTCCAACGGAATGGCCTAAATGACCTGGGAAGTACTCCGGAGGAAACCTGGCAGACTGAGCGTAGTACATATACTGGTTGGAGGGTGCTGCTGGGGAGTGATAACTTGGCGGAACTGAGGAGGTCCCAATCCCAATGTTTGGGGATGAGTAGTGGAAGACGTGTAGCTTCCGGAAGAGTGAGAAAGGCTACTACTGTTTATGCCACCACCACCACCATCCACAGCAACGGCAGATCCTGCCGAGTTGAGGTTCGTGAGGTTGGGAGTGCTACTGCTGCTCGGTGACGAGGATGATGAGAGTCCATGCACGAAGTCTAGCTCGGAAGAGGAGTGACACATTTCCTGCTTAATCAACAACGGCGGCTTCGGGGGACACGTATTGTTGGAGGAGGAAGAAGGGCTCGTGCTGCTGTTGTTATTGTTGTTGTGGTTCGGGCTTGAACTCTCTCCAGTAGAGTTGTTGTTGCTGCTGCTTTGATTTCCAACAGAGGATTGGAGTGAGCTTTGTAATTGAGATGGAGGATGTTGAAGATGAACTGGAAAAATATTACTCAAGTTTGTTCAGCATACTTAACAAATTCATAAATAAAATGATTGTGGAGCTACGTAGTCAATCACATTCAGAAAAGCTTTGAAGATGCATACTCTCAACTAAATGTGGCATGTGGCTTGTTTTATTTTCACATAGAGCATGCATCTAATGCATTTCTAGTCATTATTATTACGGTTTAATTAGGAATAACGATATGTACATATATTTTACAGGCCGAGTTAAAAGAAATAGTACCTATATTCCATTCATTCTGGCACATTATCTTTTACAGTTTTACATAAGATCCCTAATCATCTAAAGGTTTTTATTTAATCATTTGTTATTTTTTGCGTGTGAAATACTTCTATACAGCTTCTCTTTGAACAGATTGTTAGTATTACAAGTGCCGTTGCAAAATCAGAATTATTTTATGATATAATTTTATATCTTTTTGTAAATTATATACGGTATGTATGTATTATGTATCACGTGTAAATGTAATTGTCCCGGGCATTAATGATGTCATGTCAGTCAATGAATTTTGAATGAAAAGTTATGAAATGACAACAAGGCCGCTTCTCTCCACAAAACTTTATGACTAATTCCAAGAAATGTCGAGTTTTATTCATGATTATCTTTGGTGTGATGCGAGAGGCGGCCACAGGAGATAACATCAAAATGCATACGCATACTCCAGTTCGTTCAGTTATGCACGTTCATGTTATGAAAACATAATGCTTACATGTCTATATAAATAAATGCACTTTAACTAGGCAGGGTAACATCACACAGGATAAGATGAAATAAGACTTGGATGCAATGATATTCACGGTTTGCTAAAAATTCATGGCATAACTGATTCGGTTAGAAAGATAAGCAGAGTATAGGCGAAAATACAATAATAACTGGTATTTTACAATATAGTATGCAGGTAATGGACAATAAAAATCAAAGGTGCATGACTTCAAACACGAGTCTGACATTTTCAAAACAAAAAATAAATATAATATTATGTATTTTGTAAAATCCTAAATAAAACCATCTCCCGGAAAATGTTTTGTGGACTACGTAAGGTCATAATTTTGCATAAAGTGTTTGCTTTCATTTGATAAGAATCTTTGTAGGTATGTTTACTTAAGGTGATAATAATATTATGTAGTTTTAGTTTTCCATCAAGATTTATTTTACAAGTCAAAAAAGGGGTTCCGTGTTCTTATCACTACTTTCTAAGAATTCACACGCCTCCCCCTGATAACATGCTAATCTAGACTACTATTTACTCGTACATATAAATACCACTTGATTGGACTTTAGATCCTCTTTATCTTTACTTTTGCAGCAATAATATTTGGGCATTTCGGAATTTGTGACAAGGACAAACATTGCCAGACAAAATTAAACTCGTATTTTCAGACCGCAGAGTTATTAATATCATTATCGGAATTACATTACATTCTCACGATTCTCAGAATTTTCGCATCATTATAATTTTGGTTTAAACTGCAGTTTTTGTTCAAGCAATGACATGTATTTGCATTTAACGATTCATTTCATACTCTCCATAAAATTCAAGAAAACATTACAATTTTCTTGCGGTTGCTGCACTCACAGTAAAAATATAGTAAAAATGCTTTACTTTCTCCGAAAAGCAGAGAAAAATCAAGTGAACAATCCGATTCGGGATTTTATATGTTGTATTTGCTCCATTAAAAGTTAGAATCTCCAATAAATGAATTTTTCATGCTCATTTGTATCCATCAGCGGAGAGTAAATCATTGAAAAGGGTCTTTTGATAGTAGTAACTGCGGCTTAAAATATCACGAGAATCACCCTCTCTTGATCATGATGACCGATTTGATCCAACACGAATTTCTATGTACCAAGAAGGGTGAAAAAGAAAGCAAAATGCATCCGTCCCCATCCAGAATCCAGATTTGGATCCAGATCCATTCCATATCGTTTCGCTTCTCCCTCGTTTGGGCGGACAGATGCAACAGAAGCTCAAGCAGATTTTTATTTTCCCTTTCCATTTCTCATGATATTCTTTGTTGTATGCTTTTCCACCCTTGCCCTTGTTGTACGAGTCAACGAGGTGAGACGAATTAATTTACTACAGGTTTATTTTTCTACTGTCGTTTTCGTCCAAAGTTGTAGTAATTTTTTGCTCTAAAATATATCCAGACCCTTTTTCGTGATGCGTTTGGAAACCCAAGGAAAAAAGCTATAAATGGAAATCGGGCACCTAATTAGCAAACCAATTCGTTTCATATTTTATCTTTTTTTTATTGTGGCACAGCTAAGGCACATACTTTCATGAGGTACTACAGCTATCATCTATCGTGTATTGTGTACTATGTACCGTGGAGAAATCCCTGACCGGAACAAATTATTTCAACTGATGTATGGAATCCTTTTTTATTACATACTTGGAGTCGATCTCGATATGATTTGAAGTGGCTTCGGGTCATAATAATAATAATAATCAAAACTTGAAGCACGTGTTCTACTGGAATGGAATGACCATGTATGTATGGATGGATCTAATGAAAATTTAATTCGTTGATGATGCTCACAATCATGATCATCATGATGATGTTTACTGTAGACTTTTGTGAGTCAACAAAGAAAGATTCCAAAACCCGCTGCTGCTCTATGTTATTTTTTATTTCTTTTTCCTAACCCTTTACTTTTCAGTTCCTCAGAGCAAATAAACAATATTTTTGGGGATATTTTTTGGAAGAATGAAAATTGTTTTATAGCTGATCCTGAATCCTGATGATCCAATAAAAACTGACTTTGTTTTCGGTATAGGTATCTCCTCTAATAATCGGTATGTAGGCAAGTGTAGCTGTAGCGCATTAGTAAATAGACCTGGGGCTATGTAACAATGCCGTACTCAATTCTTCACTACTTCATCATTCAACTCAACACAACAACATCTTCCCATTTTCTCCTGATCAAAATTAGTGTATAAAACATAAAACAAACATACTTTGTTGGAGATGCTTTCACCGAATCAATGGAAGCTTATTTTATTGCTTCAAAATGAGTATATTTTTTGGAAAACTCATAAAGGAAAAATTTCCAAGAAATCATATTAGTTCAAGAGTCCATCTGGCAATTATTAAATTTTCGACCTTTCAGGCTATTTGATGCTCTAGTAAATGAGTATCGAAGAAATTGGTTTTTAAAAACAAAGTTATAAACTTGTCTTGAGCTAAAAAAGGATAAAATTGGCCAACCATTTAACAAACTTTTAATTATCTTTGCTTCCAATACAGTATTGTCTTTTTATATAGAATTTTTTCACATTCCAAGAATCTGCTTTAAATACTTTCTCTTGAGATATAATATATAATGCATCTAAAAAATTATGATAAAACTATAAAACATTATCATCTGTGCTGAACCTGTTCAACTTAAAAAATATGGATGATGGCCCGATAGGACAAAACATAGTATCATCGTCATCATCATCATGATGAGTAGTGAATAGCATGAAAAGAGAAAAGAAGTAGTCAATTACGGAAAAAGCTATTTACAAGTCGCTCCAGGAGGTCTGTAGAGAAAAAAAGAGTGATCGTGGAGAGTAAAAAATGACAAGAAAAAACTTTGTTCTTTTTCTATCTTTTTTGTGCGATGATAGCGGCAAAACTCTTTCAACAAAAACGAAGAAGCTACCTTCTCCCATCGTCCCACCCATGATGAATAAAGAAGCAGAGTCACCAGATCATTTTATCATTTTCTCTTTTCCCTATTAATATACTTGTGTTTAAAAAATATATCGAAGAATAGAACTTTCTATCTTCGGCCTTTTACAGAAAAACTATCTAGTTTTTTTAGCTTAATCGTTTTCTTGATCGGCTCAACAGGTAAGAAAGGACTTAGTTGTAAGGAGGATTGAATAATATGAGAACTCAAGAAAATTAACATTGCTTGGCTTTGTCTGCGCTTCTTTACTAAAAATACATGCTGTGGAAACTTCATGAGAATCAAAAAATCCAGTCGAGTATACACAACTTGAGAGACATACAAATGAGCGCAGAACGGATAAGCTTCAGCAAACGAATGAATTCTAAACCATTAATAAACACGTTCCGTCCATTTTCAACAAAGGAAGGACTACAAATTGAAAGGATAATTTGAAATTGAGATTTGCAGCCTGTTTGTTTTTTAGTTTACGGTATTAATGTGGATGCAAAACAAAATTAACCCTTGAATGATTGTTACCATAATCGTATACTTATTATATTCAGCGTTAAATTGATAATATTCATTCGCTAAAAGTTGTAAATTTTAAATAGGCATACCGAATTCGATCTTTGTCAAAATATGTGCCTGAGTCAAGATAAACATTTTCAGTTTTAAAGAATTTAATTCGATTTTTTAAGAGTACACACTTTTGTCTCCACAACCTTAACAATCCAGTCAATGACTGATGAGTCTGGCGGGAATTTAATAGGATTTGCCATTCTTCCTAATTACTTTTTGATTTTATTATGCATATATGTTAAGTTTTGGTGATTTGTTTATTTTTATTCTAACGCGAGTGTCTAACGCGGACAGACAAACGGAAAACCAATCTCCCAAGGATCCAACTCTGATTACTAAAAAGAAAAGACATCCAATATTATGCTTCTACGTGGGCTATTAATGTAATGAAAAAAGTCGGCTTTTGTCATGCTAATTTGTCAGGTCAATGTCAAAAAAGCAAAAGATCAAACGATAATATGTTTACCGATTAAAAAAAGAAAATTTATTGACTCATAATATTTTAAGCTCTCTGCAATATTCTGGAAGCATCAAGTCGCCCCATTCAGCATTCAAGCTCACTACGAGTACATTGCATGTTAGCATTAATTAACACTAATAAACCTTTTTTATCAAATTTTCCCCAAGAAATGGAATGACTGAACCAAACTCATGTATTTACCTCTGAATGAATTCACATGGCCTTCCGCATTATCCCCAGTCGCAATGGCACTGGGTGCTGAGCCTGCTACTGATACCATGGGGGGTAAGGAATGTGTGGAGAAATTATGATGAACTTCCTTCATGGATTGAGCTCCAGCTCCAGTTGTTGCATGAATGCTAAAAGCCTCACTAACAATGATTGGCAGTGGTAGTGGTGGTGGTGGTGGAGGCGAAGAGCTGGATATGGATATGGATGCTGATGATTGCTTTTGCACTGTGGATTGATGAAGATGAGCTATCGTTGCCGTTGCTGTGTTTGTGGTGCTACTATTACTAGCTGGTGGTGAATCATCTGCCTCTGGAGTTCCGGAAGTGGTTGGCATGAAATGATAACCTTCATGCAATATTTAAAAGAATCGGCGGATAAAAAATGTATATGGATTAGGTAGAACTCACGGTGAAAGTGAAATGGTAATATTATCTATCCGAATTGAAAATGCTATTGCCATTGCCATTTTATTTTACTTTTTGTTATGTGTGCATTTGAAAAAGTAAAAGTCTTTCGTACTTGAAGAGGGATGATGATAATGGTGATGATGGGGATGGTGGTGGAACGAACTAGCCCAAGTTGATTCAGCCACTGCTGCTTGTTGCAACACGGCAGCTGCTGCTGCCGCTGCCGCCGCTGCACCAGCAAAACCAGAGATCATTCCCGGAGAAAAAGAAAGAAACCTGGAAGGGGGTTGATTCGTAAAATGAGAAATGAGTACCAGTATAAGTTTTACTTCCGCTTTCTTCGTTTCCCATTTATAGTTTCTAGTTTCTTGAACTAAAAAAACAGTTTTGAAATAAATGGCAAAAAGGTAAAATAACATAGGTAGGTATTTTTATGCAAGCAGAAAAATATTGGAAATATGTATTTTGGAAACCGGAAGTGCGAGAGACTTTCAAAAACATGCGTGAAGACCATGTAAGAACATTAGATTTTCTATTGCAATAACCATTAAATAAAACGAGCACAACTGGACAACCTAATCTGTATTATAGAATTTCCCAATTCAGCGCTTTGATTTAAAAAGCGACGCTTAAAACAGATACCTATAATTTGTTAATTACATTTAATGGAAAAGTTTTCAACAGCTAAAGCTAAAGGGCCAGAAATTTTTTGTTTTCTCAATTCCATTCTTTCATTTCATTTATTTTCTTGTGTTCTATTTAAACAAAACGCTAAATGCATTAGCAAAGATGTTCATTGAAGATTTTCTCCTCCTTTTAGGTACATTAAAAGATCACAAGATCGAGATGAGTGGTAGTGCAAAGAAATGAGGTGACGATGAGAAGCGAAACATTTCCGCTTTTCCAGAAACAAAGCGTAGAAACCAAAGGGAAGATAAAAGTTTATACCCTCTTTCGAAGTAGAACAATATGAACAAAGACAGTTGTTTTATTTATCATAGTTGTATTGGACATTATTGATTCGGAGAGGAAAAGAAGAGAATCTAAGAACAATGAGATGAAAGTTGCTAAACTTCGACTCAACCCATCCCGGAACTGGAACTCTTCGTAATAAAAAATGTTCCAAGAAGATCTCTTTGTATGTCACTTTCTTTTCTTTAATTATTTAAAATTAAATAATGTGAAGTTCATTAAAAATTTTACCTTTTTTATGGTGCCCCTTGTGGAGTTACGATTATATACTGGGAAGGAAACGTGCCAAGGATGTAGTATGGGTTATCAAGATGAGCCATTGATGAGCTTATAAAATTGCCTTTTGTGAATTTTGCAATTTAATCAATATAATATCCACTGCACTCCTGATTAAAAATTGGCAATTGCCAATCTTCCAAAAAATATATTACACAACTCTTTAAAGATGATTAAATTGGAGAAATATGTTTAACTGCCTACTTAAATTCTTCCAATATCCAGATAACTTCAGACTAGACTCAGGTTTTTTAATCTTGCAAACAAATTAATATTTCGGCGCAGTTAATAATCCGTTTAATTAATCAAATAATTTATTCATTTCACTTACAATTACTTATTTAATAAACCTTTATCGGAATTCCAATAAAATTACTTTCACTACTCACTCCTCACTCCACTCCAGTTTCCTTACACACTTGTCTCAACATGCCCCAACTCTCGTCCTGGACAACTTTTTTCCCATGCCTCCTCGTCCTCGCCCATTCAAGCAGAATAATGGAAAGGAAGATGATCTGATGAACTCACCACAATGATGATAGTGATGGGCCGTGTCGTCCCAGAACAAGAGTAAAAGTCAACCCTCTCTCTCTCTTCATGTTCTCCTCTCCTCTTTCTCCACTGCAATCGGATTTTATGGAAGTGAAATCTGAAATGCATGATGATATGAATATGATGATGATGATGCGTGGATAGAAAATTTTTTTCTCGGATGAAAATAAAAGGCAAGACAAGTGTTCCAGCTTTTTTCCATGTCGTTTTTATTTTCCAGCAAAATAAGAATACACAGTACGAATTTTTTTCCTCTTAAAAGTAACAAAGCAAGAGCAGAGCAGAGAGTAAATTCATTTCATCATTCTCATCACATCACATCGTCATCACACAAAACCGAACCATTTTTAAGACTGGATTTCCAATTGAATATTATTATTATTACACCCCCAAAAGCCTCTAACATTATTTCTTTGACTTGTACTGTACTTCATTTTTACAATGCTTTCCCATCAAAATCACGTTATTTCCCATTGCAATACAATACAGAACAATTTTCCCCAAGAAAAAGAAGAAAACAAGTCGCCTCTTCTTGTACATACTTGGTCTTGGTAATATTACTTGAGTAAAAAATATGTGAATGTGGGCCGATCATGTTTATATTTACACTTTACATTTGCATTTGAACAAGACAAACTATGCCTTTGTTTGTAGGACTTGCATTGAATTGCCAAATATTATTTTTTACATGTTGACTTTATGACTACGACAATAGACGCTATTATTGCAAAGAAAGATGGAGACAAGAATAAATATTTTTCCATACCATTCGATATTTTAGCGAACAATAAAAGCACTGATTGAAATTTTTCTCCTTTGATCCGAAATCCAAAGATGCAAATGACAGAAAAAATTTTAAAAGTATTTTTTGCAGAGTTTTTGTTATTTTTACTTCTCCGTAGGAGGTACATACAAGGACTACGGACTAAGTAAGAGTCTTCCGTGCTGGAATTGAAGTGAAGGGAGGAACTGTTGTCGGTATCGTTGGAATATTTAGGGGAGGCTGGGGATTACCTACTGTGAATAGAGTGGCTAAGGCTAGGGCAAATAGGACTGAGTACAGGATCACGGGGATTAGGAGGGGAAGGAAGGGAAGGAGACAAAGGAAGAGGAGGAGGAATAGGGTACAGATGCACGCGAGTTTTACTGCTTTCAGCACTGCTATACATAATGTGACAAAGAAAGACCTTCCTGTTCCTGCTTCTGAGGAGGCTGGGGTTTGTTGGTTCCTGTCATATAGCTGCTGGGAGCGGGGGAGGAAGTCGACCTTGGTCATGGTACTGCTTCTGTTACTGTTACGCAGGAGGAACCTGGATAAGTCTGGGAATGAAAAAGGAAAATATATTTCAGCGACTTTGTAAGACTCAAAGTGTATCGAATCATTTTAAAAGCAATCCGTGGTTTCTACGCAAATTAGGTGGAAATAAAGGGACTGTCCACGAGGCCTGACATGGTAAGGGGGACCCTTAGTAAAATTTCGGGTCTTAAATTCAAACCTAACCTCTGCAAATTACGCAACGTGAAAAGGAAGAACTCATGGCTCATGCCCATTGTCCGTCTTATCTAATTGAATTAACTGTTTGACAATACAGGGAATTGAGGGGTACGGAAAAGGTTTTTAGGAACTCAGGAATAAAGCCCCCAAAAAGGTTGTTGGCTTATAAGATGTCTCAAATCGCCCCATATCATAAATGCCAGACATCGGCCAACTAAATACTAGCTTATTTTTAAGGAAATGTTCTTGGTTTCAGACACAGACAAAGCCTTTGGCAATCACTCAAGCACCCAAATTTTTGACCATGAAATATTTGCACTCAAAAATAATTTTCTAAAAACCTTTCTTTTTACCTTGTTTAGTAGAAGTTAAGTTTGAAGAACTAAGGTCAACATTTTTGCCATCCGCGAACATCCAAGTCAAATGAAGGAACAGGAAGGAAACAGCTAGTTTTTGGACAGAACTTCCTCGAAATACTAATCTCCGGGTCCGGATACTCGATGCACTTGATATGGACGAAACAGTTAAAAAAGGTAACATAATGATGGCAACATTGAGATCTTGAGGCTAAAGGGTACTTATTTTTAGGTATATAGGAAATCAGATCAGTGTTTCTCTTCACGACATGTTGACCATATTTTATTTTGACGCTTACTCGTCAGGACCTAAAAATGCAAATGAGCAGACCAGTGGAGAGGATAAGATTGATGGTCAGCGTCAGCGTTGGTCAATCATCTCAGGTCACACCAAAGCATTGAATGGCAATGCATTATAAAAATACACAAGGTGGACAGTGACATGCACATCGCAAAAATGTCATGTATAGGTATGTACCTAAATAATATATTCATTTTCTTAAGGGCAATTGAGGAGGACCGAGAAATGATTAAAAATTCAAAAGACCAAACTGTAATAACGCAAAAACGTAGATGTAAATTCACTTTTCAATGAAATGAAGTGCCAACATAATTGCTTTCTTTGGCAGCGTAAGTAGGGGAGCTTCTCCTCTCTTTTGGCGAAATCACCACCAGCAGCTTTTGTCCGATTTAGGGCTTGATTGACCACAGGTAGGATTTAAGCACGAATCCGTGGCACAGTGGATCAGAAGGAGGTTGATTAAAATGCATGGTATTTCATGAAAAAGACCCTTTTATGCTTATTATTATTATTATTATTACGGTTCCTCTTTATTACTTCAAAATTACGTCATACAAGATATAAAGAAGAGCATCTCACAAAGTGAGCTTTTCAGCCTTCAAGAAAATGGCCAACATATTATTAGGACAAATAAAATATTTATCATTCTCACATTAAGTCAACTAAATGAACATCATTATTTAAAACAAAATATTAACATTATCTAAATAGATTCCATAAAATACTTTCTTAACTTGTCTTTAAAGGAATACATAGATGTAGATTCTTTGATTTCTTGAGGTAACGAGTTCCACAGTCTCGCTCCTCTGGCATGGAATACATTTAAGCCTATGTTAGTTTTCGGGTTGTATTGCACACACACATCATCCTTCCTCCTCTCGGAGGATGACATGATAAAGTAGTTTGGAAACGCATCATTATCGTAAACCCTGATAATCTTAAACATTAAGCACAGCACCTTAAACTTGGATAGATCAGCACTCAAAAACCACCTTAACTCCCTGTACATTTCATTTTTCACTGGATCAAACCTCTTTACATTAAGAACCAATCTGGCGAGAGCACGTACTATCTTGTCAACAGGTAACAAA
>JAHZNI010001163.1:0-24604 GCA_027744415.1 Seira ritae
AATCCATTAAACCGAATTTAACCTTTTTTACGTGCATTTTATTCATATATTAATTAGAAAAGGAAGGATAATAAGCGAGATGAATTTTTAATTATATTTTAACGTAATAAGGAATTTTTCAAGTACATAAATAATTACATCTTCTGCATTCTTTCGACATTTCATATCTCTATTTCTATTTGTAGTTCAGGTCACATATTTTAGTAAGGCAGTGCAGTGCTATGCTAGCTTCATAATACCTATTTTTGGGTGTTATTATGATATGATTACGATACGATACGAGGATGCGTTCTTGTAGTTCATCACATCACCATCGCCGAGAAAAAAAACATTCACGCACAGGAAAGCACAAAATCCGTCTCTCATGATGATTATAACTCAAGAAGGAAACCAAAGAAGAAGAAGAAGACACAACATACTATATCTTAATTCAGTTTGGCGTGCGGTGATAGCTTTTTGTCATGTCAATCTGAAATAACAGCCAAGCCACCACTGCCTTACTTTTTCAAAGCGATTCTACAATTCTAAATTCTACATGACTGTTCTAAACGAAAACCAAAACTTTCTTCTTCAATTTTCTCTGTTCCAAATTACTACAAAAATAAAAAATATGTAAGGTTAGGCTAAAGAATTCTTATTGTTGTGTAGGTTTCAAGTTTCGATGAGTTTAGAGCTAAATAAAGATACAATTTCTGCGTGGTCTCGTGTTCAAAAATATGCTAACAATGTCGTATATCCAAGATAAATCTGAAATGATGTTGTGGGTAGTTGTGTAATCAAATAAATGAGAGAATTTTTAAAAAAGAGGTTTTTTGAGATATCAAATGCATATTCACGTTCTTCTTGAGTTTATGTATATCGAGTTGTTTGTAAAATGTAAATAATAATGTAGTGGCAGTGAAAGAAATTAAAGCCATCATCCAAAAATAAATAAACTAATTACCTGTTTGTTTTTAAACTTTCATGTTGAATATTTTATGACGTGGTACAACAATAAGTGGAATTTGAACCATCTTTTAAAAAAGTTGTAAACAAAAAACTTTTAGATTAAGTTTCAAGCTCGACTTAAATATTATCTATGAACTTCTTAAAGGTGAACTAAAAACGATAGTATGTAACTTTATCCGTTTTTTGATTCTCGCATTTCTTCTCTGGTGATCATTATACTGTATTATTATTACTACTATTAATATATTTACCTATAGGTATTTAATATTTGAAAAATGTAATCAATCCTTTTCGGCTATAGATTTAGTTGGTGTGATGCAGTGCATGTTGCGAAATAAACAACGAAATACTTATTATCCTTACGTTCTAGTATGTCTACAAGACTATTTTTATTCGTTCCCGTGGAAAATGTCAATTTTTTCGTGGTTGTGGTCTATATGGTTGCATGTGATGTCGCACTTCGCCCCCGTCATGCTCAAGACCATAGGCATGACGACTCTGATCTGCACTGGCATCTGATGCATAATACATACCTTTGTTACATATAATATGTTGGTACTACATATATCGGAATTTGTGCTTAGCATGCAAGAATTGAACTTTCCCTATTTTGGCTTTTTATCATATGATTTTTTTTCAAAATCGAATTTCTCCATAATCAAAAGAACATGCTTTTGACTTGAGTTGTTTGGTCACTTTTTTGCAAACAAAAGAAAAAATTTGTTCCTTCTTGGAAATTCGCTTGTTTCCGATTTATTTCATATCCCATTTCATCTCCTTGTTCTTGGCTCGGAATAGAACGCGGTTCAGAGAAAATCCTTGTATGGAATAGAATGGAATTGAGAAGGATATACAAAGACAGACGCTATTTGGACCAGGTGAGTTTCTTGGAAGGATAGGGAAAGACTACGTATATCTCTTTCTGTAGGTTTATAGATCGTATTACATTATTCCACTACTTCCCTGTAAAGGAAGAGCATAATCTAGTGCATATAAATATGTAACATTTTTAGAAATCGGTGAACAAGGAAACGATTGCGGTAAGTGGTCCTCCTCTGAGAAGAAAACATAGCTTATTTTTAGACTACCTCAAAAACAATTTAACCAGAACATCCTAACCTGATTGAAAAATAGGGAACTTGCGTAGGCACAAGCCTTGAACTTTATTCAATCTTAATCGATTCCTAATTCGTTAGACTACAGTCTAAAATGAAATTAGCTTGTAAACAAAAACTTTTTAAAAGAATCATTTCGAATTTTGCCTGTTCAATGTTTTTATATTGCATCACCTTACTCAAAAATAACTAGGTAGTTCTATTGCCATATTTCGTTTTTCCCAGAAAGACACAGACACTAACAAAGTGAATAAAGGATGTTGTTGAAAAGTGGCCCCTCGCCAATTCAAACCTTTTCTTTTTATGTAACTATTTTTTTCGTCTCATTGTTAACGTGAGTGAGTAGCAAGTAAGTATGTATGAGTTCGTGTAAAGAAGCAAAAGCTATCAATTTTCCTGGTAGAGAAAAATCCCATTCCTCTTTTGTCCCTTTTTCTTACCTTTAACTTTCTCCTTTTCCATTTCTAAGAAAACAGACAGTGTTATGAAAGCTGGTGAAATGATCGTCAAAAATGATACTACAGCACATTTATTCACACGCCTACACTACATTCAACACATTTTCCTTAAGCTAAAACCACAGCCCCTATTTCGGTTTTCATTCTTCCTTTCAGGAATGGAATGGGGAAAGCAAGGTTCGGGTTTATAAGAATCTTAAAAAAATATTTGATGATTGCTTTCTGTTGTACTATACTATTTTTTACGCCTATGGTTTATGGAGAGACTCGCGTTGACAAATCTTACTTTCAATTGTATGTAGTATGGACATATTATGGTATGTACGACAAGGCTTCGCCTGCGGGGCAATGACGGACGGGTTGACATTTTCACCTGGAATTTCTCAAAAAAAAGTAAAGACTTGTAGAACTGAACTCACAGTACACTCACACAACATACTCCCTCGATTTAAAATGATATAAGAAATGGGTTCAATCTTAGGCCTGAGGAGATGACCCTGATCACTGATCAATTGATCATGTACACTGCTATGTGCAAATCGGTAGTACAGTACATATTAATAAAAATAGATAATTGAAATTTAGCGTAGCGAAAAATTCATATTTCTCTGGTAACGCATCTGAGTTGATCTAATTCTCACAGAAAAAGCTTGACAGCCTGTGTGGAATGTATAAGGGATGGAAACAGTGGAACAGGAGCAGTAGCAATGGAAGTAGAGTTGTCCTAAAATTCAAAGGATTCCTTATTCCAAGGTAATCTTGAGGCCTTCAGTGAAAATGTCGAAAGTCGAGGAGATCTAAAAACAACAACTCAATCTTTGATGATGCAGCTGGTGAAAGCAATTTTCTTTAATGTACAAGAAGGACCCACGCGATATGTATGTATATGAAATGTTCTATAAAGAGATACGTACATGTGCATCCCGTTTCTTTCCAAGGAATTACTGTTTTCTGTGAGGCTAATTTTCCACTTTACTGATTCCTTATGTCTAGATAAAGCACTCGGAGATGTCATTTATTGCAGCATATATTATTTTACATACTAAGTTCAAACTGTTCCATGTATTTTTTTCAGTCGGGAGCAGATGAAACAAAAAGAATCGGAGGAGGGAATCAGTAGATTTGGATTCGATGAAGTATGTCTGTTAGTCTCTTAGAAAAAGCGTGAGCCAGACCAGACGTTTGCCAGGCGCATGTGGGGGGGGGGGGGCAACATGAGAGTATTTTTGGAGAAAATTACACGGAATGATTCTATATATTATATATTATGGATCAAAAATACCACGTCCATTTTTCTTATGAATCATTCTATTCACGATACATATTACAAAATGCCACTCGTCATAGTTTGATTCATCTCAATCGTCATAATTATTTGATCTGTAGAATTAGGAAGCGTGTGATTCTTGATCAATGGTTTATATTTCGAGGGCAAAGGGCAACGCTACTTCCATTCCAGGTAGTATTCTTTGACTTTGATGTTCTCTTCGTTTCATATTATTTATGCAATTTGATTTTCTATGATAATATGATGGCGCATGAAGTCATTTGAGTTTTTCAACCAACGATTTTAGTTGATACGGATGAATACACATCACATCACCATGAACTACATATTATGTAGGTAAGGGGTTATGGAGCAATTCGAATCCCTTCAAGCAATTTTTAAATGTCAAACAATTTTATTTTTATAGAATGACGAATTTCAATGAATCGATTTCCTCGTATTGCCTTTAAGCAAGGTGTAAAAGTTTCTGGGTCTGGGTTAGAGTTAACGGAAGCTTTACTAGTTTGAATTGAACATTACTTCTCCGCGAAGCTGTTTACAATGCAACTTGCAAAAAAAAACTTTTTGACGATGCTATTGAATAAAAAAACGATGTCTCAATTGTCACTTCATTTATTCATTTACTCGCCAATTTACCTAAACTGTTGGATCACCTTGTAATTCTGTGTTACAATGCTACACAATTTCTTAATAAAATTGCAATTTGTGTTCCATGTCACTTCACTATTCACTACTACCGCTTACACTTAAAGTACTTTTTTTAAATGTCAAACGGAATAACATGTTGCCTCACAGCATTGATACATAACTAAAGAGGATATTGAAATAATTTTGAATGAAGAGGAAATCGCATCTCGTTTAAAAATCAAGCAACGCCCACTAAAGTTCAAGTAGATGCTTTTTGTCTGTTTTCAATGTCAATGGTATTTATGATACTTCCACATCACCATCATCATCACCATCAAACACGTCATCTTCATAAATGATTCAAATATTCAACCCATTGAATCCTATTTAGAATCAAATATGTAATTTGCTTTTAACATTTGAAGCTTACAACAAGGCAGCAAGAGAGCATCTTCAGTCAACATCTTACTCCCCTGTTCTGCTCCATCTTTATACCCCTTCCTTCATGCTTACCTTTCCTTTCCATCCCACCCGAATCTCATATTATTTTCTACAGGGAAAAATCCATTAGAAATCTCATGGGATGGTGAGTCAAGAGATATAATATAATTAGTTAATGATATTTCTCCACTTTTCATGCTAATATTTTTACCAAAGCTTCTCTGTTCTCTGATGTGATGTATGAAATGTTGATCATGACGATCATGATGGTGGCGGAATTAATTTTTTTGAAGTTCTCTTCTCCCTTGTGCCGCCTGCCACTGTAAGAAAGTGAGAGAATGTTCTTTACAGTTCTCAGTAGACAAAGTCGAAACTTTCCGAGTTTGAAGAATGAGTGAGTGTTACTGTAGTCAACAGGTTTATACAGAGCTGTAGAATATTTTCCCCCGTTAAAACTTATCGTTTTTTTCTGCCAAGGCAAACTCGTCAACTCTGACATTTTCGATAACATGATAAAGTAAAATAAAAGGAAGCGTGGGAGTTATCTCAATGCAAAGATTCACAATATCCGAAATCTTGAAGGAGAAAGGATCAGACATACATAGTTTCAAGAATTTTCACCACTCACTCTAACTGCCTCATTAAAAATATAGTAGAATTTCGCTTCCTGTTAAAAAGTCGGAGAAAATAGAGTTTCAAAACTGCTCAATTTTTTAAGTTGCCCAACTATGTAAACTGAGAAAGCTATACCCCCTCCCTTGTTCTTCCGCCAACTAGATACGTATGTAATGCATGTATGGGCTCATGTAAGGTAATAATACCGTTGATGATCCACAAGTTGGCATTTAGAAGCCACTGATACGATGAAATTATGGGTATTCTAGGAAATGTGAATACCACATACATCCTGTGCCAAGACCACATGCACCGTCTTCCTGAAGGAGATGAGATAAGATGGGAATAATCCTGGAATTGAGATTTTATACAACACCTACGATTACGTCACCATATTTTTTATCCCTCGTCAAAAAAACGGCGTGAGTGTGGTTGCTTTATATAAATCGTATTTTCTCAGGGATAAAAAATGGCGAGAGGAGAAGGTGGAGACAGCATTAGGATAATAATAATATGAATCTCATCTCATTCTCTCGCGCATCAGGATCCTACCAGGAAGTCTTTGGAATGCTTATCATAATGGAAGAAAATGGAAATATTATGGAGCACTCTAGTGCGATGCGGTAACTGTAACGGTGAGTAAGTAAATATAAGTAGAGAAGGATACGATACGGCACTTTTATCATCATCTCATCTCGACCAAAAAAGAGTAAAAGGGATAAGGGATGACATAGGAAATAATATGATGGAAGGAAGAAGTGTGAAAAAAGAGGTCTATACACTTTTCCTTTTTCTCTCGTCAAGTGATAAGTAAGTAATATGAAGAATGATCGCTTATTATTATTCGCGATTCGCGATACAGTATTTTTGCACTCAAGGAAAAACTCATCTTTTATGGAATGAAGCTCATGAGGAGAAGGAGGAGACATCTTGAATACATCACTTCGCGTCATATCCTTCAAAATGAGGAAAGATGTTTTTTTTGCAACAGTTCCAGGATCTCATTAAAACGTTTGAAAATATAAAGTTAAAGTGAAAGCAGAAAGTTAAGGTGAAAATGAGTATAAATGTATTATGCAGAAAGAATTTTTTAAAAATAGTACATAGTCCGGGACTAGGTATACAATATTTCTACAATGAAAATGAATGGCACTTGGTTTTCAAATGGGGAACACGAACTCGACGTCGACGGCGACGCTCCTCCACTTCACTCCGCTTCACTAACAAAAAATATTGCCATCTTTTGCGGCTTCCTTTGCTCCTCCAGCACCAGCAGCAGAATGAGGCTGTGATAATAGCCTTCGTAAGGGATTCCATAAATAGATCAAATACCTACCTACTTGGAAATTTCCCCTCAAGAAATAGATGTGCTCAAATAATGATGTATCACTCCCCAGTCCCCGTAGAGATATCAAGAATGGAAATAAAGTATAGTAAGATGAGGAGATAGAGAGCTAGAGAGGAAAAGATAATATACATCCTTATCTTGAGATAACCTTCGTGTTATTTTTACATGTGGACTAGAAAAGGAAGACTAGGCTAGGCTCACGTAGTACCTACAGTCAGTGCCCCAATCCCTTTTTTTCTACGAGTCCAAGTCCATGCCTGCTACCTACCGTGAGGGAAAAAACTGGGAATCCAAAAGAAAAAAATTCTACTTTTTTTATCCAGAACGTGTCTAAAAATAGCCTCATCATCACAATGTTATTGATGACGACGGCGAGAGAAAATAGCAGCAGAGAGTAAAAGTAAAAGGTGTTTGTATTGATGATCATGACAAAGTTTAGAGAAGGAGAAAGAGTCGAGTCGAGTGAACACCATTACTACTGCTACTTGAGCTATAAGCAATTCTTCCACACCCTTGCACGTACCTCAAAAGCCCCCTTTTCCTAATCCCGTTTACACCTTACACCTTATTAAACTTATTCTTAAACATGAGGGCAGAGCCAGAGGATGTATGTAGATGTGAGCCTGGAACACGTCTCGCTAAGAAGGCTCCGCTCTCGTCTTGTCCATCTTCATTCTTACGCAGACCAAGACCTCGACGAAGAAAATAAGGGTATCCTACATTCATTCCTTTTGAATTTAGAGGTCGTCGTTTTATCCATACATTTAATTGATAATTTCTTCTAAAATTGTTTACTCTGTATCAATTGGTCTCAACAGAAATCAGAGTTTAAAAAGATGGACATTTCATTAATTAATTTTGAAAAACTTCATCGAGTCGTTGAAATCTGGGCTATTTTGGATGCATTGTATAATGACACCAGATATGCTTCACTTTGCGTGCATTGCCTTTTCCTGGTAAAATTTTTCCGTTTCTTTTGGAAAGGTGGTCTCTTGGAATGCACTTACTTATGTCATGCTTAGTTAAATCCTATCCATGTATCCATGGCTAGTGTTTATCATGAAAAGGAATGCGTGAAGAGCCATATCGATGCAGCCTCAAGGTAACAGCAAATTGAACAAAAATAGCAAAACTTGATTTCCTCGCCTACCTAAAGATACAAAAGAAGTCGTATGTATTTCCATGAAATTCCGCCATCCAGTCATGACGCATTCCAAAT
This sequence comes from Seira ritae, assembly GCA_027744415.1. Taxonomy (NCBI): domain Eukaryota; kingdom Metazoa; phylum Arthropoda; class Collembola; order Entomobryomorpha; family Entomobryidae; genus Seira; species Seira ritae. The sequence goes on from JAHZNI010001163.1 coordinate 8,060, forward strand.
AAAGAATGAAAGTGTACCCTTTACCTCACCGAAACGAGAGAACGCGAAGGGACTCACTAATGGATTTCCTTCTTTCGAGGAAGGTAAGAAGACGTCCTTTTTTATAACTCACTTTATTATCAATGTTGTTTTTTTATCCGCTTACGCAAGCAAAAACAGCTGCTTTCCCTTCCACCAGAGAAATTTTTTCTTCTCATTTTCATTGACGAAGAAAGGAACAAGGGCTATACTTACCTACATACTTACCCACCACCACTACCATCAAGACGAGATGAAAAAAGAAGAAGCCAGACTTCCTACTCTCTTTCTCTGTATTAAAAGCTACTTTATATCGTACACCTTCAGAATCTGAATGATCAAACAACGAGGAGCATTCTTTGAGTTAGTTAAGTATAGTTTGTTTTAATGATTATACTACGATTATACAGAGCTACTAGCTCTGGTTCTGGCGAGTTCCTCCCTATTTACCAGGATTGAAGAGGGAGAGTTTAGTTGTAAATTGGGATTCTTTATGGTAACGATTATCACGTGAGCAATTTTCCCTTTTACGTGGCTTTGGTTCTCCCAACCAGTCTATATCGTACTGGCCCAAGCTGGAACTCTGAATTGGAACAGTAACAGCACTGAATTGAAAAATGAATGCGGGTTTCTTCACGGTTCATTCATTCTTTTTTTCCATTCATTCATAAAAAAACGCGGAACACAAGAACTGGAACTTGGAGAATGTAAAGAGAAAATATATACATATATGCATTTAGTACTACACTTCTCCAGGTTTCCGACGACGACGACGGTAGTCACGCTAATATTAAAAAAGGCTTTGAAATGTAAATAGGGTAAAGTACCTCCTCTCTGCTAAACTTTACATTTTTTTTGCGAAAAATACATATTATGTATACCATGGCCTGGCCTGGCTTGAGTCATTCATACGAAAAAAGGAAAGGATGATGGGATGCGAGGATCATATTGGGGCAAGGTGATACATATGACGTAATAAATACGATAATATTATGCCATTGTGTTGCCTAATCGATTCAATGCATATTTTCCCCTCTTCTTCCTCATGAGTCATATAAATCATAAAGGCTGGTGATTAGATCTCACTCGATTCAATAAAAATCATAGGGCCAAAATTCCGGTCCTCGAACCGAGATAAATACCTTCCAGCATCAAACATATCATGGGAACGTTTTTTTCCTCTCGAAAATTATATAGTTTTTCTGTTGTGTTATTTTTTTGTTTTATTGCCCGCCTGCCTCCTCTCTCCCGTGTGCCCTGCTATTTTGCATATTATTCATTTATTTTACCTTCCCCCGCAAGAAAACAGCCTTCTCATATCTAATTTTCTTGGGCAGGAAAAGGGCACACAATTTTCAAGAGGAAGTTTGCAATGTTATTGTGTCGTTATTGCCATTGTTCAGCCAACCTGTGCTAGATTGCGAAAATTAATGTGAACACGAACAATGGAGAGAAACATACACACAACATTGTATCGCTAATAACTTTTTTTCGGACCATCGTCAATTCAGTTCAGTCGTCACTACTACCAACAAAGTACCGTCGTAGAGTCCTCGTCGTCATCACCACCACCACTATAATAGGATCATAAGATCCCGCAGTACCTTTCGAGTGGTGGCTCGATTCAGCTCGAGCACATTATTGCCACCGCCAATGCCATCATCATCATGATCATCGAGTTGGCCTGAGGAGGTTAAGCCTAATTCATGCTTAAATCATATTTCTTCCAATGGAAAGAAAGACCAACTTTTCATCTATTATAATCATCATCATCGTCTTCATCATCGTCATCCTCCCCCTATTCTCATGGCTTGAGTTTGGTAATAAGAGGAACAAAGATATGCATCTTATTCTCCCATTGAAAAACTAACATTTTCCGTTTCGCCATTTTTTCTGCTCTTTTCATTTACAAAAATTATGAGTGTTTTCCCTCCGAAAAGAAAAGCCTGTGCTTTCACTCGACCCGCCTACCGCAATATTTATGTATTGCCCTTGTTTTCCTACTTCCACTTTTCCTCAAGAAAACAGTTATTTTCGCTATTTTCTTTTTTTCCTGGTTATTACCCATGTTTATTTTTAGAATGGCATTCCTCACTTTTTATAGCCTTCCGTAGTATTTTTGGAGCTCAAGTTTTTCTCTTTCTCTCTCTCTTTTGAAGGCTGCGAAAATGCAAACAGGAACACAAAAATTGGCCCTAGTCGCTATATATGCATAAAAAGGTTTGGCACTTGGCTTGGCTCGTATTCGTCAGAATGGGATGGAACGTCAATGCCATAATCGGCGAAACAGCGGATGCCTATATCTCTACTGCATCTAAATTCTTTTTTTCGGTGACGACTTTGGTGGTGGTGGTGGTGGCGGCGGTGTTCGCGTTCATTCATTGCTCATTTGCCGAAAACAAGAAGAAATTAAATAGGTGTACAGAGGAAGTTTGATATTATTATGTGAAACATGTGGCCTACATACGTAATTACCTTTATTTTGGGGGACCAACAACAACGCAGTACATTTTTCTTCTTGGACTAATGTTGTGCTGCTGTTCTGTCCATAGTCCATGCATCCATCTAACAAGTCCTCCTCCGCCACCAACACCATGCCCATTCCAGTCAGTGCATAAATAAATATGTATGCTATTCCAGGTGGAGGAACTCGACCGACCGACCCGAACCTGATGTAAATATGTAACCCGAACCTGACGCTGCGTTGGTCTGGTCCTGGTCCTGGCTTGACTTGGTTTTTTTTTATTTTAGGGAAAAGAGAAAGAGAGAGAATGAGAAAATACCCATTTCCATTCATCTTTTTCTCAGTGGCCGTGTTCCAGTGTTCTTGTCCCCATTCATCTAGACCATTTAATGGTTATGTTATAACAAGCTGTAACAAGTTATTGTCCTATACCGTTCCCTAATCATAATTGTAGCAAGGACGGCGGTGGTATGGCGCGTTGTGGTATAGTCAAGTCACACAGTCACCACATATATTTTTCTCCAGAAACTGTTCTCTCTCTTCCTTCTCTCCTGAGAAAGACGAGATGGTTTTTATAGCTTTTGCATGTGAATGAATGAATGATGCTTTCTATTTTTAGAATTCAAAATAGACTTGGACTTTCAGAGTTGACTGTGAGAGAAAAAAACTCTCTTCGCATAACATACTTTTTACTTTAAATACGATACTCTTGCCTGATGCAGAAGACGGGGGAGGAAGTGAAGAAGTTTTAAAAATCGTTAGTCCTCGTTAACGCTGACAGTGGGGCTTTCACTTTTTCGAAAAAGTGTAATTAATAATAATCATCGTCATGATCATCATGATCATCATCATCATTACGCATACTCCTACACTTCATTCAGAGAATGTTTTTGAGAAATGAATGCGCTCATGTTTCACACGTAAATTGTTACGTGAGGAGAGAGGAATAGAGGAAGTAGCCATAACCATAATATGCATACATATATCCAAGCCACATAATGTCTTACGTTATGTATGTATCATGATCACCGTATTTGGTTTTTTTGTCAGACTACCAATTCAGGATAGAGGACGACTGTTCGCAAAAGCAAAGATTTTTATTTCCTACTTGTAGTCGTAGTCCCACTCGTGACTTAAGAGCTTCAACGATGATATCCTTGATAGGGAAACTTAAGACATTTGAAAATTTCTCGCTCAAGGAACACGTCTCAATTTCCATTCTTTCCCTCAAAACGGGAACACACTCCAGCATAAAAAAACAATTTCGTTTTTGAGTCGAGATGTTACCTTCCTCCTCCTACATACCTAATACCCAGGCTCTCTTCCTCAGGCTCAGGAGGAGAGAGAGAGAGTTGTGACTGCTCAAGAGTATTTTATTACAAAAACATTGCATTGCGGATAAAATGTAGGGAAAACGCGGGTGGTTTCCCCTTATATTTTTTGTCTTTTTCGGTGCAGGTGTACTACTACAACCACAATATATATTCCTTTTGATCATGTTGTGTGTTCCCTACACAATAGTACATAATACGTATAGTATCACTATTACTTTAGTAGTACAACCACCACCACGAAACTGGGTTTGCGTGGGTGGATATAAATTTTCAGCATCATAGGAGTACATAGTAGTGGTGGTGGTGGTTGTAATAGTAGCACTTATAGTCATGTCATGTCATCATAATACCTTATTCTTTTTCCTTAGAAGTGGAGAACGTGTCACAGTGTAAAAAGCTTGAAAACTTGGGAGAAAAATGTAGAAAAAATGCATAATAATAATCATCATAATAATATTTATTTTAGAAATGGAGAAGGCCATGAAGCCTTTTCTACATAATATTTTTTTCCAGTGGCTAACCATTCCTTTTCCCTTCGTTTACTCCTCTCAAGCATTGTAAGTATGTAGGGCTCCTTTGGTTTGCCATCATCAAAAATCTAGAGAAAGCAGCAGGACACCACACTACACACACACAACCACGAAACAGAACACCAACCACTACCGCTTCGTCGTCATAGTCGTCATCAAAACTAAGGCCTGGAAATAAAGTTTGAAAGGGAGACACAATCTATTCAGGAATTGTAATAATGATATGGTGGAAAAAAGTAGACGTTTTATGCGAAAAGTGCTGTGCTCTCTAGAAACGATGCATTACATATATGTATTCATTTTCCAGGTGTTGCTCTTCATTATTTACAACCCTTTTTATAGGGGTTTTCTCATTATAATAATAATAATATCTGAAAGTGGATGGATGGGATAGTGATAATAAACGCATTCTCAAAGGTTTATTGTCGGCTGTTTCGTTAGTCCCGGGAAGGTAAATACAATCCAGTGATGGGTTGAGGATGAGATGTTAATGTTGATTATGTGTGCCGTGTGCTGTGATGGGGAATGGCGGTGCTGGTTCTTCTGGCGCTGCTCTGATGATACGATACGATGCCTGATTAATTAACCTGACAGCCATTTCATGTTCTCGCTCTTTTTTACGAATATAAAATGATAATGATGGAGTGGGAGAAAAAAAATAGATTCGTCTTTTTCTTGAGCTGTTGCTACCATGCATAGTGTTGCTGCTCTTTCTTGGTCTTGGTTTGGTTGCTCTACTCTGGGAAAAAATATCTCCTTTTTAGGGCGATGTGCTGACGCTTTTCACTTTGTCTCCTCCTAAAAAGGCCGTATATTTTTTTGATTGCATTAATTTAAATGGATGTAGGTGGAAAGGTGGGAAATAACAGGGAGTATTATTAATGCTTTCGTAATGCACTTCCTGAATTTCATGCGGTGGTGGTCGTAGTGGTAGAGAAAAAAGTGCGGCGGATGGGATTTTTTGAAGGTAAAAGTTGGCAACGACGACATGGCATGCTTGGTATACATGGCAGGAGCAGTGGTAAATAGTCGTGGTGGTGCGGTGGTATTGCATGGCATCATGTCGCTCGTGTGTATCTTTATTACCCTTAAACAACAAGTGAAAATGCGAAAGCTACGTGAAATAAATAAATAAAATGAGAGGAGAAAAGAAAGAGGAAGATATAGTGTGTTTTTTAAGGGAAAATGAACCAGTTTGTGTTTTTTGTCCTTCTCGCACTCTTTGCAAATTACATCAGTCAGTTTAGTGGAGTCTATAGCTGTGTCAAACCAAGCCTAGGCAGGCATGTACGAACTTAGGAAGAAAAAGAAGAGTATTTTTTTCTTGAATTATTAATGATTTCAAGTTTACTACAGAAGGAGGAAGAAAACATGGCCTAATGTTACTTACTGCGTCAATGGTAGGAAAACAGGTGTAGTTAAACTAAGAACATTTACACTCACTGACTGAGGGCGAGAGAGAGAGAGAGAAAGTAGTGACATGGGAGAAAGCTTAGTGGAGGAAAGGGAAATATAATAAGGGAGTTTTTGCACGATATCCTACCATTTACCAATCATAAAATGTGGATGAAACATGGAAAACCTGTTTATGAAGTGAACATAATAATGTACACATATAATAATAATGTGATGACAATCAGTACGACCAATTTTCTCGGAAAAAATAAATACTTTAAGAGGAGAAGAAGAAAAATTTGTTTGTTGAGAGAAATAAGATGACAACCTTACATGCAGGTGTGTCTCACTTAGAGCATTTGGGAACCTCCAGTATGTTTAAGTTACTTTGGAGCCATTTATGATAAATGGGAAACTGAAAATTCGCAAATCGGAAGAGCCCTTAGGCTGGGTTAATTTAATTTCTTAGGCTTGGTGACTTTTTCGATGTTTATTCGACTGGTATGATGAAGTACGTACCTTGTCAGTCCAAATAGGATGGGAGCAATGGAATGAAATTATTTGTCCTAAGGAATGAATCATGCAAAAAATCACTTAGGGACATTAACAAACAGAAAGAAAGTCAGAGGACTAAGACTATGCCATCCATTTCATGAAAGAAAAGAATATCCAGAGTTCGTAAGTCTGGTTTCATATGACTGGGGACGTGTTCTAAGAATCATACGACAAAAGTGAAAAACGTGGGAGTAAGTATTAAATTGGCAATAATTGTATGGAAAAAGGTAATTTCAAAAGTTAACAATCATAATATATTTTTCGTTTTGTAGTCTCGCTCGACCCGAGAAATTACATGGAGTAGGAATGATATGTACATGGACTTAAAGGCATATCGCATTACTCCTTAGCAGTCCTTTTTGCTTCTCAGAATTATTTGAATCTGTTTACATGAAATGTAAGAATGTTATTATTATTATTTATGTCAGGATTTGCATTTTCATTCGAGGATTTTCACACGAATGAGTAAAGTAAAATCTAATTTTAAATTTTGGAAGGTCCTTGACTGCGATGATATGCAAATGAGGGCGCATGCAATGCATTGGCATGCATACGAATACGAATAATCTGAACTGAACTAAACTAAACTGAAAAGAATACTGAACTAAACTGGATTGTTTCGGTCGTATAAAAAAATTCTCTAAACTTTGTTGTTTTCCGATGACGTAATTTATGTAAACACTAAACCTGAGATTGTCGATTGAATAATATGGATGGATTAAGTGGTCACCGGATCATTGGCATTGTACTGAAGTGACGAGAGCAAAGTCATGCAATCATGTTCAAGTGATTTCGAAACACTTTCCTAATCACTTTCTCTCTTTTTTCCCATATCCAATTTGGAGAAAGTTTACGGGAAGCTCAATAGTCATCATATCGCCATGGCTCCAACAATTCGTCCTTTTTGGCTATATAGCTCATAAATGAGTAGGCGACAAAAAATTGAAAATCATTTTCATAGAAAAAAGGTGAATCTACTAACATCATTTGTTTTTTTGTGTTCAAGGGACCCCACCAAAAGCAAACTCATTTTCTCTATTTGTTTTCCAGAGAACTTTGCATGTGTCATTTTGATCAATCAATCAGCCAGGGCAAGAACAAAGTCTGTTTGCAAACTCTTTTGGAAAGTGTGACATGAATAGAGAAGAGTGAGTTTGAGTTTAATGCTTGATGTTGTTCATGTTCACATGATATGTAAGATGATGATGATGATTTAGTTTTTGGAAGTGGTTTTTTTCATAAATCGATTTTATTCATTCGGAATGGCATCAGGATAAAAAACGTGGGTATTACTCATCGCAAAGCCAAGCCAGGCCAATCGGAGAGGCCTTGGCCGGCGTGTAAATTCAGGAGCTATAGTTTTTCCAGGTACCTACTATGAAAAAATCGTGCTTCTTCTTTGCCACCCACGCCTTAACTCAATCAGCATGAACGTGAATGAACGAACGAATAAACTGAGGAAAATAGTCGACTCAACAGTTTTTGTTTTCGTTACATATTTCCCTTCGTCCTCGTTGTCGTTCTGGAAAAAACAAAGTTGAGTAACAACATGAAAATGAAAATATGAAGTTTCTAGATTGGAAAGAAAAAACGCACCACGACCACCACTACCAACAAACACAAACACACACGTCCTGTTTGCTCTCCTGAGTGATTCAGAGAAATAGCTGTATTCAGATTCACGATTATGGATTACGGGGAAAGTAATAAAAATGGGGACGCGATATTAAAATGAAAGTTTTGCAATGTATGTATTGATATGGGAAAAAACACCTACACAAACATAAATACATGTATGTTACTCGAGCAAAATACTAGTGGCATGTGACATGGCTCCACACTCTCCTCTCATTTTACTTCGACTTAGTTCATCATATCACACGCTCGAGTTCGACGAGGGTGTATTGAGATTGAGATTGGGGCCTCCATTATTTCAGAAGGTCGGCAAGAGGAAAATACAGGATTTCCTGCAGAAATTACATAATGTATATATATGATCGGATGATAAGATTCGGGAAAAAAGTTCGTGGGGAACATTAACTTTTTGATTTGATTTCATATTTCATCTTTGCTGCTTAATGATAAAGAAGAAATACACACGTTGCATTAGTCATGCTCATGCTAGAATATAGTAAAGTATACTTGATGGCTTTAGCTATGGACGGATTAAAGGGATGCAATATATGCATATGCACTACTGCTATTGCTATACTATATTTGGCAATGCCACGGCCTAGGCCTGCAAGCGACGGCACAATGACATCGACCAAAGAGCCATCGACTTTTGTAGTGCCACTCATTCACGATCACACAAAAATACTCCACTCATACATTCCAAAGCATGCCCTCCTCCTCTTCCATATCATTCCCTGGAGGTGAATCACCATAAAAAATTAATTTTTATAGCTTTTTAGTGAGATGTTATGTTTGCCAATCCTGATTGCGAGTGAGTCATCAATATACTAATGTTTTGTCGCAATGAAATATTATGGCAAAAGTGAATCATGATGGAGGAAATGGATGACGATGGGGTTGTTTCCCCTAAAATTCATCATTTGGTTTTACTCCTTTGCCTCATGCATCTCATTCTCATCGTTTGTCATTCAATCTTTATAGTTCAGAAGACCGTTCGCTCACTCATGAAGATACTATGCTCACTCCCACTTTTTCCTCGTAATCCGCAGACCTCCCGACCTGACCGACCAAGCAAAGGCACACGTTTTGACATTGACGGTGAAGAATTGCCCATCTCAGGATGCATGCATGATTTAATTTATGTCATCAGAATTATGATGCATTTCTCTTCTCCGAAGGAGCTAACGAATTTTCCATTCTCCTTACAAACTCCAAGAATAACGGATTATAATATAATATAATATGCATAGTGTATACTTTCAAAGTACGTTCACGTCAACCTCACAAAACCGTTACATCCACACGCTTTTCAAAGTTCACCTGAACTGTGAAAGTGTGTGTTGGTTTTGGTGGTGGTGGTGTTTGTATCGTGTCGTGTGTATCTACACCTATCCAAAAGGTAATATAATTTTTTTTCATTCGAATGTAGTTCAAGAACTTGACGTCATCTCCACCTCATCTCATGTCTGAAATTCACAACAGGTGTGCTCATTTGGAAAAAGTAGTTCGAGTGAAGGAATATGTGAAACATTATTATTATATTTGTGCTAATGCATTATGCACAACTAGATGATTTCTTTTTCCATTTTGTGAACATCAGAGAAAGCAGGTAAAAGGCATAAATATTTTTTTTTAAATGGGACTGTGTAGTTGTAGTTTAGTTCATATGTATATGGAAGATCAAATGCATCAGTTAGGGCTTAGCTGGGAAGGGTCGGCGGCACACAAAAAAGGCAATGAAATGCAGAATGGATTCTAAGAAAAAAAGAAATATACCATAGGAGGAAAAAAAGAAAATGGTTTTAATGGAATTTCCCAGTAGACCCTTACCTTCCAGAGCATTAGAGAGTGTAGTAGTAGTAGTGGTAGTATGGTCCAGCAGTAAAAGTTAATATTGTGCTGTAAACTCGGCAAAGAAAGAATGAAGAAGACCAATAAGAGGGAAAAAGAAAAGTTTACTTGAGGCATTTAAAAATCTTGCTTTTCGGTGTTTTCTGAGACCATTTACAAATGGTAGGAAGGCTGTACATGCATACATATATACATACACACATTACATGATCAAAGCATATGAATACAAACTCTAGTCAAGTGTAAAGAATGAGATAAAAAGCGTGTATGGGAAAATTAAATATTTTCCAGTTCAATTAACAATTCTGCCCGAAAGATTGAATCCAAACATTGGGGGAAATGTCAAATTAATTTTCTCGGAATCTTATTTTTAGTCTGGATGATTGGAGGAAATGGGATTGAAGTATACTCGTTGGACTGTGAAATTCTTAATTTAAGACTAGAGGCTTGAATTGGTATATCTAAAAATATTCGAATGAATCCTTAGTACAGCAACTGCTGCAAGTTCGTCATAGGAACGACGACGACACGTGATGCACGTAAAAGCTAGATTCCCAGCCCACTCGTTCCTTCTCAAGTCATTCTCACCTCCATATTCCTCCTTAATCCAGGAAAAAAGCACCAGAATAAGAAGAACATTTTGAATTTTTGATTAAATAAGCTGAGGATAAGAAGACGCCTACTACATAAATACTATGTAGTCTGCATCCACCATTCCAAGGCGTTACTATGGCAGGGTAGGGAAGGTTTTTTAATATCTGCCTGGCCAAACAATCCCATTCCAAAGTTGGCTAGTAATCCTCCAGTTTTAAGTAACCCCAGTATGGAGAAAAAAATAATATCTGTATTTTTATTTCGCCTCCTAAAAATCTCTTTTTAGGAAGATGCGGAATGACTTGATTCGTTTTCCCCGAAACTTTTACGGCCTGGTCGTGGGAAAGATTTTTATTAGTATTACTACCATCCCATAATTTTTTTCCATCTTGAAAGCAAAGGGTTATAAAGGAAATCCCATCGGTGTGCGAAAATGATTTTTTACCTGCGAAGAAAGGTAATTCTGTCTCTACTTTTTTAGTCTGATGGGCATTGTTGGGAAAAGAAAGAAAAACGCTGTTGCTGTTTATGTCATATTGCCATTGTTATACATACCTGTTTTTAAGGCCTCTCCCACGTAATATGACGTGTGGAGTAGTGCACATTATGCCTACATAAATATGGTCATATTTAATGAATACATATATTTAAACTAATAATATAAGCAGGATTTGTGGAAGAACTCGTTCCCTCTGGCATATAGGGTCCATTTTCCCGGAATAATTCTTGGCTTGAAAATTCTCCCGAAATGCTGTCCTTTTAAGTGGCCAAAGTAGACATTAGGAGTATGTAACTGCGAAATAGGAATATAATTTCAATTGAAAAGTCGTTCAAGAGTGAGTTTAAATCTGGGATTGAGCCCATCTTTGCTCTTGCGGTCCAGCCAGAAGAAAGAGTAGATCTAATGCTGAAGATTTTCCAATCCACGTCATCTATCGTGAGCTGAGCCCTTAGCCCCGTGATATAATAGTCTACCTTTCTAGACCGCAGACCCAAACGAAGCACCCCTTAATTTACTTAGTTCCTGGAACTACTACATTCCTTTCGCAAAAAGGATCTCGTTACGAAAACGATTCAGATTAGGTCCAATACTTCCGAGAAACAGGATTGTTCTTCTTCACTCCTTACACTCCACAGCAATAATTTTTTTTATTCGCTGGAAACATAATATTTGTTTTGGAAGAGATCTTCCTGGATATTTTTATTGCTTTTGTTATTGCGCCACTTATCCCCTTTTCCAGATCGTAGCACAAAATTCACATTCATTCGGAAATCATCATTAATCTAACACGAAGCTAGTCCTTATATGTTTTCCTTTCCTTGATAAACATCAAAATTCCGGCATGGTAAACAAGTTGTGAAGAAACCGATATTGGCAATGCATACATACATATGTATGGATGAATGGTTCCGGTGATAGCCACTTCCACAGAACAAAAACAATTCCTAAAAAGATTAGGAAACACTTTATGCTATTAAGTCAGGAAAGCGGTGCGGTCAGAAAATTTCCCATTAAAACAGCTTAAGTGGAAATGGTTGGAATCAGTATATTCACCCCAGGCAATATTTGTGATCTTAAAGGATCATCATCATCGTCGTCATCACCGGTGAAAAATTTCTGAGAAAAACGACTGGCAAAAAAAACGCGTCATTGTCACAGCCATTCTCATAGTCATCATCAAAGCCCAGTTACAGAGCTCGTTCATTCGTGACAGAATTGGACAAAGAGGTTTTATTCAAGGTGTGCTTTCTCTTTTGTGAAATCAATGCCATCCGCTTTCGCCCTACAATGAAAACACTTTCCCCGAATATGGATGACAGGTGTTTCGGGACACTTACTTTTTTGTCATGAATAATGCAGTGAAGCATACCAGCTTAGTTTTTTTTACAGCTTTTCACAACCACGATGCCATGGCATGGCATGCCTTTTCATTTGTGTTGTTACGCTACGCATTATACATTCTCCTGCCTGCCTGATGTGTCATCCTTGGTAACATGCATTATTCTCACTCCAATTCCAAAAGCATTTAAGGTATAAAGGTATATACTTATTTGGAGGTGGTCTAGTTGGTGTGTTTGATCATGATGATAAGGTAATTTAAGAGGAGTTGATTGCAGTCATTTTCATTCCATTTAGTTTCTCCTACTCGCTTCCCTTTTTTAGTGATTTCTGCTCTGAGAAAATAAAAGAAAGCACGTACCTACCTAAGTACACTCATGTACGTAAGTGCATCAAAAGCATTCAGTCCAGTCTTGCTGTCCCTAAAGAGAAAAAAATGAGGAAGTGAAAAGATAGTGAACTAGACTTATGTAGTACTTACATAGATCCTTAAATGAGGATGAACGGAGCAAGAAAACTCGAAGACATTCCAACCTTTTCTTCTCTCTGTGTAAGGATGTATGTGCGGGAACGAGTCTATCTGTCGGAATGAGTTGAGTGAGTGAGTGAATGAATGCGAACAAATTAGATCTTGTCGTTTTCTACTCTCCTTTCTTTTTTCTCTCTTCCCTAATGTTTTCCTTTCTCTTGTCTATGTCTCATTCTTGTGTGTCTACAAGTACAAGAGCTTTTCTCCTTCCTTTCTGATGCAAAATAACAACAAGGGAAATGGAAGGAGAAGGTGGAATTTCTTTTCGAATGAATAAAGAGTTTCTTTACAAATCACTCCAAAATTGTAGTAAATACGAGAGAAAATAGAGTCGTGAAGATGAAGAGAGAGAGAGAGGTTAAGTTCAGAGGAGGAAAATGATGACATTGTGTTGATCGTCTACAACTCTTTTCATTCCTTATTCGCCTTTTTGGAAGGAAAAAAGTTTTCTTATAGGCAGGAACTGAAAACTAAATATTATGTGTTTTGTGTTTGGCTACGTCCCCGCATACGTACGTGTCTTTTGGTTTGGTTAAGGGACAGAGTCAAAATTGGAACTTTACACTTTATGTTTATAGGAAAGGACACTCCTTCAAGAAACTTGGAGAAAATAGAGTGGGAAATGGGCTTTAGCAATGGGAAAAAATGTGTTATAAGACCAAGTTTCCTCATTAGTTTGCCCTCTAACGCGCACCTGTAGTTGCAGAACTGATTCATGATTTTGTTCTTCTTCTTCTTCTGTTATGAGTTAAACGATTACGAAAATTGTACTACAGAGTAAACAAAAAAGAAACCACAAACAAAGTGTTTGACACGGCACACAGAAAGAAAAACTTAAAAATAAAAGTTTAGTTTCCTTTGACAGGATTGAAGGCAAAAAGTGGCGAATGCATAAATCTGTATAAAGAATTTGCTAACCCTTGCCAATTTCAGATTTTGTATTTGAAGTGGGTTATGCTTTGGATATCGAATTAAATGCATACATTGAGATAAAATGACGTACTTTAAGGCTTCAAAAAAAGATCAAATTTTTGTTGTCTGGGTCGTCTGGGGTATATTGAGAAAATTTTAATTTAACGTAAGTGGGATAAGGTGGCTGTTGACATGGTGAGGAGGTAACAAAAGGGGGTAAAACAAGATAGAAATGTAAGTGGAAACAGTAACAGTAAAACTCTTTGGCCCAACATATGTACGTATCTCCATTTTACCCAGATTGACAGACAAACAAGAGCTTATTTGAGCTCTCGCCGTCTGAGAGGGAAAAAGCGATGAATAAAGCTCACGTTTCTGACGTCTTCATAAAATCCCATCACTTTTGTTAGACAAAAAACCGAAACCAAAACAAACTGACTAACCTGGCCCATCTCTCTATCTCCTCCTAGTCTCCGTCCCGGTAATCAGGGTAAAAGTGGAGAAAAGCCGAAAAACTTTTTTCTCCATCCATTTCTTTCCTGTTTGTAGTGAATGTACGGGCACACACTCACTGTATCCAAAAAGCCTATTCCATCGTTTCTCTTCTACTTTTTTGTCTTCCTTTTTTTTTGCGGAGAAAAAGCTTGAAGTCAAGTCACACTCACTCAGCTCAACGTTTTTTTTCTCCCTCTGATCTATTAATAGCTTCAAGGCAACAATAACAACAGCAAAACCAAGAGAAGAACACTCCGTTTCCGAACCAAAATAAGCTAAGAAGCTAGAGCCAAAGAGAACAATTTTTCTACTTCTTTTTCTATCAGCTGCCAAAACTATATAGAAAAAGAAAGCGCAAAGTATTGGTTTCGTACTACCAACAATGTACATACATTTTATTTTTTTGTCTATAGCCATTCAGTTGAGAGTTCAGAAGAAGGGACCGCTGCTATCTCGTCGACGATATGTAGTCAGCAAGGCACCACCACCACCATCAACATCAACCACTGTCCCTATTATTCTTCCATCCTACCACCAACTTTGAACGCTTTTGAACTCTTCTCCGAAAATTTTACCCACTTTCTTTTTATGAATGAATATGAATGCATGAATGTAGACCAAGAGAAAAAAATATATTCATAGAGCTCGAGCTCTCGCACTGCGCAGCACGATATGATATGAATAAAATGATGATACAGCCCTCTTTTTTATTGTAAATGTCGAGGAATGAATGTAATAAATGTGTGAGGTAAGCAACTTTACATGCCATCGCTGCTGTGGCGCGGTACGGGATGATAGGACTGACGACGTCGACGACAGCTACAACGATGATCACGATCACGATGACAATAGAAGAAAATGGAAATGAAAAGTGTGCTAACTCCTCCTGCATAATATTCTCCAAGGCATGGCCTGGAAACCAGGGCCAGGGCAGAGTAGATTCAACAGAAGCACACAATCATATTTAATAAACTTCTTAAAAACAGCAAGCTCATTTTTTGAAAAAAATTCTTTTACTGTGACTAGTGTGACTGAAGATGTTGGTCAAGCTAATCATGATGCTGTAGGCAAAAAGAGAAAGTCTTTTGAATGAGATAGCTCTGAAAATTATGGTGGGATATAATTATGTCCATAGTCCATGAGCTGAAATTGGATCGGATCGTGCGCCCCCATCAAATTCTATTTCCCTCATGTTTCGGCTAATTTACTTAATTTATCATCGTGTGTTGAAAACTGTGCAATAATTAGCAAAATAGAAGAGTCAAAGCTCATTATACATCTACTACCCACCTAGTCATATTATCATTTCACTACGCTAGAGGTTCAAATGCATAAATATTATGGAAAGGATGACAAGAAGACATGGGTGAAAATATGAAAATGTTTGGGTTGAGCAGGGACTGGGGAAAGAGGATGATAGGATGGATGATATGATGATGATGATGATCATGTTATTGGATGTTTGGCTGATACAGCCGCTGTGTGCCAACAAAAAAAATAGTCTAGAGAAAGGAGTAATGAGCCCTGACGCGTTTTATTATGCATTGTTATATGCCACCCACTATTTGCACACAATGTTAATGCATGCAAAAATTTTGTGAGCCATGGGCCATCATCAACATCATTTTCCCTAAAACAATCTTATTTATACGATGATGTTGATGATGACTACTCTAAAAAGAAAATGGGTTGTTGGCTCTTCATGGGATTGAGGTTAGGCTCGGAGTTTGTGAATTACGTCATTCCCTCTAAAATGGGGAGGTTCATGGCCGTGACAAAAAAAAGTTTTCGGATCATGATGATGATGATGCTCTTCTGTGGGGAGAGAGAGATGCCTTCGTTCTTGTACATCTGTAAATTGCGGCTTTTATTGCAGACAACTTTTTTTCATGGAAACCGACTACATACCGTCGTGGAGGTGGTAGTGGTTTCTGAATGATGTCTGAGTAGAGGTTAAAAATATTACATTTTTTTCAGGTCATGCTGCTAAGTCATGAAAGGCGCAGAGGATAAGGATATGTTGCAATACCCACAAGGCAACAGAGCTCCTGTCTTCACTTTCCACTGAGGAATGAAAAGGAAAGAAGCATGGGAGGCTTCCCTTCATTCAATTCATTCTCATTCTGTGAGAGAAACACGTTATGCTACTTTTTTTAAAAAAAAAGATAAAAGGTGAAGAAGAGTGGAAGAGATCGTCTTTTCAAAATGTAAAGACTGACAAGTAAGGGCGAGGATGAGGGATTTGGCGGAAAAAAATAATTTCTGCGGCCACATCACACCACAACAACAGTTTCAGCCGAATACAATAATACCATATACATACGCCATACCAACCAACTAATGTTGGTTAAGATGACGGAGGAGAAAGTATTCACTTGCTTCGTTTCGTCAAC
>JAHZNI010001164.1:0-10487 GCA_027744415.1 Seira ritae
AGACAGCCACTTGCCATATCAAGTCGGCTGCCAAGCTCTTTAAAACACTAAAGTCAGTGACTTTTTTCTCCTCACAAACTTTACTGCCGGTTCACTGCAGTTTAGTAATGCAACGCTGGTTTTATACGTACCTAAGTACAATGCCATCGACGACCATGTACCGAAGCAAAACTCTCTTTAAAAAGTTGTCGATTGCCGCGCCTTTTGCGATACAAAACTCTGAGGAATTTCCAACTACAAAACCAAAAACACGCATAACAGTTGGTTTTTCCAGGACCAGAAGAAGAGGAGTATAAAGTTTCTCCTTTCCAGAGAGAGAAGTTTGACGATCACATCCTCGGTGAAAAATAAAACATCTTCTGGAAATAAAGAGGACGCTTTAATGGTTCTTTCTTAACGTGGAAAGGGACGCACGTGGTTGCATGCTTTCGCTTCTACTGCAAAAGGTATAATAATGTGCCCAGCTTTAGCTTTGGCAGTGCCTCCCGTCCATTTCACATCCTCTCTCAAAATTTTTATCGAGTTTTCTAAAGTCGTTATAAAATAAAAGAGAAACCATTAGGAAAAGAAAAAAACAGTCGATGGCACTAAAGAATGAGCTATATCTGCCAATGTTTTGCCATCAATGGAAGAAGTATTATCATTGACTGACTGAAGACTGAAGCTCTCTACTAGTCACTATCTGTAGAATGACAATAACTTTAACCCAAACCCAAGAATAAACATTAGTTTCAATTTTTTTTCTCTCTTTTCTCTTCCTCCTCATACTACAACGACACAATACTCCTATTGTCTTTTTTCATTGTGTTTGGCTTGCTCCTCCACGAAAAAAATGCGGAATGGTTTCGTATTTCGTGAGAACAGAGAGTGGAATGGCATGAGCCAACGTATGGAAACGAAGGAGGCAAAAATATTTCTTGTGAACATAAGTCCAGAGAGAGAGAGAGAGAGAGAGAAAAACTGCAATTTTTTTGCCTTTCCCGAGGAATTGTATACGGCACGGTGGTGATGATGGTGTGGTGTGGTTTGGCTTGCTCTGGTTGGTATCATCGGCAAGAAGATGTACAAGGGAAAGTAAGGAGAGGCGAAATGGCGAAACACTTAAAAGAATTGTTCCATTTTGAGAAAGCAACATTTGTAAGGATATACGATGATGATGATGATGTCGATTCCACTTTAACAAGGAGAAATAAAGACAAACTCGCGACTCGGATGGAAAACGTAAGGAGAGGCGAAATGGCGAAACACTTAAAAGAATTGTTCCATTTTGAGAAAGCAACATTTGTAAGGATATACGATGATGATGATGTCGATTCCACTTTAACAAGGAGAAATAAAGACAAACTCGCGACTCGGATGGAGCCAAGTCAATAAGACATAAAAGAATAGGAAGTGGAGAAAAGACAAGAAAAGATGCGCGTATGAGTAGTAAAACGAGGGTAGTAAAAAAGGATATTGGAACACATTAACTTGGCTTTTGTCTCCACCAGCCAGCCAAACAGCTAGCGAGAGTGGAGTAGCAAGTAGCAGCGTCTTTTGTCTTTTCTGCAAGTTTTCTCCTCTTTCCATATCATTCTCCTCTTTACTGTACTATACAACATCTAGAACAACAACGGAAAAAAATGATAGTATTATTGCTAGTGGTAGTGGTATAGTGCTGGCTGGCTGCTGTTTTTGGGGAAATGTAGGGAAAAGTAAAATTGCTGCGAAAAGGGGCTTTGCATCTCTCCAAAATCTGTTTTCAGGGCGGAAAACGTGTTGCCTTCAATGATGATGATTATTTGATTCAGAAAATGATACAAAAAGTCATTCTTTCCTATTTATGCAAGAACACATGAAATCATGATGATGATGATAATACTACTAGCAGGATGGATTATTCAGGGGGAGAATGCATCCAGGAAAAAAGTTAATGTTGGAAATCAAAATCGTTAAATGCAAAATGAGATAGCAATAAGTACTACAGATAGTACAAAGTGAACATACTGTTTTAATATTTTCGACTTGAGAAGACCTTTTGTGCATCTGAATGCGCTCTTTCAGCACTTGAAAAGAAAAACACTTCTGAGGAAAGCATCACCACCACCATCATCATCATCACTATCACTATTCTCCCTCCTCACCAAACATTATTGTTAGAAAAGTTAAGAAGAATGAGATACACATTAAGAATACCTTGTACAAGTCGTATTGTGTCGTGTCGTCACTTGGTTGTATCTCTGTATCTCCTCAGGAAAAAAAAACAATGAAGAGAATAAGGGACTTGCATTTTCTTAACGCAAATATGTATGTAAGTTAGGTAATGCGTGCATATCATTACGCGCGTTCCTGCCTGCCTGCCTATTGTGCCTCCCACTGTTACACTACAAAATACTCGTAAAGAACTCCCACAGCTAGCCCATTAGGAGGCAAAAGTTGTGCGTATAAAATAAAGTTGAGTGAGCAGAGCAAGAAGACAAAAGAACAATAAGAAGTGGCAGGGAAGGCACTGTGGTCGTTACATCGGCAATGAGATTATAAATTAGTAACCTCGAGTCCAAACAAACCCGGAGAAAAAAATATATACGGGGGAGACATATAGATGAAAATAAAATGGGTTGATGTTGAATGGCGAAATGTGCCTCCAAAGTTCCTTGAGGAAACTTCCTCCTTTGTCATTTGTACAACGTGCTCCCCATATCTCACTCTGGAAACGATAAAGGCCCGAAGAAGAAGAAGAAGAAGAGGAGGAAGACGATGACATAAAAAAGAATACATCGTGGGGCCATGAATTTAAGATTGTCTTCTCCATAAATATACGAGTGTGGAGTGACATTGAGAGATCGTTCGCTTGTAAAAAATGCAGTGTGCTTTTCAGGCCACGCCAGACTCCATATTCTATAGAGAAAATTGAAGTTGAAAAGTTTCCATTGTCCTGCAAATAAATAGTGACTCTCTTCCATTATGTAGGAAGGACCTCGCTCGGAGTAGTCCGATTCTTTCAGCACAAAAACATTGGACTACGCACCAAACTTCCACGAAGGCCAACGGAGAGTCTACCCAAATGTCCCGAGAATGTACCTATAGCTTGTTTGACATGTGCAGAAAGTGACGTCAACTTTCCCAAAAAAAACACTTTTTCAAAGCAAATTAAGAGTTCTAATTGCTACCGCTTCCCTGATTTGTATGCATATACGTACATAATATACTGGTCATTGTTTAAGAAGAGAAAGAGCACTGGTTTTAATAAGAAAAAAATAATAACTAAAACTTCATCATAAAAGCTTGTGAACTATAATGATACCGTTTTCACGTGATGTTTCCATTTTCATTATAAACTCCAACACGAGCGAAACAAATTTCAGTTTCATTTTCAGACTTGTTTTCAACAATTTTTATGTAATGACAAGCTTCCCTCTGAAACAATGGGTGTTCAGGGGAATGTTTTTCACGAGTATGTTCAAAGTTAATGCGATATATGTAAATTATGTTTTCTTTTCTGAGAAACTCGACTAGCTATAGAGAGATACATAATACGCATACTGTTCACTGTTCACATTTCGACAGCCCCTTTGATGAAAATGCAACAACTTGAGCATTATGTAATTTTTCCGCATAATCATAACAAGGAGAAAGCAATTTCACGCATCAACAAGTTTCCCCATAAAATAAAAACAAGGAAAATTATCATCATGAAGCAACGCATGAACATAGAACATGAACGTAATTTCACAGTTATTTCGCTTGTGCTCACAGCATAGCATAGCCATGTTCCAACATGCCGATTTCACTCTGAATGAATACAATAATGTAATGATGGATATTGCATGACCTTGTCAACTATCTAGTCAAGCGTATGTCACATTCTTAATGTTATATTACATACCTACCTAAATACATAAATACATCCAAGTTTCCCATTAAAAACAAGACCCATTTTCACATGATGATGATGGTGCGCTGGCCTGGCCTGCTGGATCTCTCCCTGGTATAATCATAACATAATCATTATCCGTTTTTATCGCTTATATGCAAAAAGAAACGAGATCAAGATCGATTCATCTCAAAAGATACAAAGAAGACCGTGCATGTGAAAGGTATAGTACATGCATACATACATATTATAAATGTTCCTTGCATTATCATAATACACAATCGATTCTCCTGCAACGACCTAAAGTAGTTATGCAATGCAGTAAAAAGAGCATTTTGCCCTTCTTCTCCTCCTTCCCTTGAAATTTAAAAATGGTTTCGGTACATACGTACTATATACTACTTACTTATACGCCTGGGGTTACACAAGCGAAAGCACTTTCTCATTGCTTCATCTTCATTTTCTCCATTTTGAGCGACTAAATGCTCACAAGAAAGAGGAGCAGCAGTAGCAGTAACGAGGGAGCAATTTCTCCAGGAGAAAAATGTACACGGGATGCAATTGCACCTTCCGTTACTACTTTTATTTCATCCCATTTAATTTTTTTTCTTTCCTTCTATTTTTGCGAAAGAAAGAGAGAAATGCAATGCACAACTACACAGCTACAGCTACGCCAGAGTGAGCGCTGCTCTTTCCCCAGGCAAATTATATTCATTTATCAGATTAGATTCTGGAACAAGATATTTCCTTTCTTTTTCTCTTGCTTTGTTGCTTCCTCCATGAGAATTTTCCGGAAATGCAATGGGAATTTGTGCCTTTCACTACTTTAAATATACATTTTATTTCATTTTTGTCCTTTGTGCTCAGCTATTTTGAGAGAGAGAGACATACACACAGAGAAGTAGAAAATGCATCCTATTGTTTCCCGTGTCTGGCTTCACAGATAAAAAAGCCCGTGAGGTGAAGGTTGAATTGGAGAAAATATTCNCACACAGAGAAGTAGAAAATGCATCCTATTGTTTCCCGTGTCTGGCTTCACAGATAAAAAAGCCCGTGAGGTGAAGGTTGAATTGGAGAAAATATTCTTGAATTTTATACAGCAAAACGCAGCACAATAAAAGAAGAAAAGGATTCTCCAGTTCTGTTCAACTGTTTTGCTCTCAGAGTCAGAAGAAAGAGAAAAAAAGTGAACCCATTTCAAGGAGGGAGTATAAAACACACTCTCAAAGTCTTGAAGATGTTTCCTCAAAAGACAATAATCTACTAGCTCACTCGCTTCTCCCATTGTTAGTTGTTTTTTCCTTGAGAAAAAAAAAGGGAGTATAAAAAACACACTCTCAAAGTCTTGAAGATGTTTCCTCAAAAGACAATAATCTACTAGCTCACTCGCTTCTCCCATTGTTAGTTGTTTTTTCCTTGAGAAAAAAAGATTGTGTTTTTTATATGCATTTGCTGTAGGGATGGAACAGAACACAATCCAAAAGCAGACAAAGGGAATAGAATACAATCAGGGAAAACGGATAAAGTACCTGGAGACGTACTATACCTAGCTTACCTATTTCCCTTCACACGTGCTTCTCATTCCTCTTTTGTGTTGTTTTTTTTTTGATGAAAGGGAAAAATATCGAAGGTAAATAAAGGAACAAAAAGGCCTGAGCTTGAGCGTATCACTTTTTTGTTTTTTTTTTGTTGCGTTTGTTTTTTAAATTATGATGATATGGGGAGCACTGTTCTCAAGTAAATAATCCTCAGGATAATGTTTATGATGAACTTTGCTCTCATCCAAGTTCAACTAGATTTCATCCATTCATTCCGCTGCACAAGATAAAGCAACTCTGTTGGTGAATAGCTGAGCTGAGATGAAGCACATCATAAAACCCGAGAAGAAGAAAACGTAAATGAAAGGAAAATGTTTTCCCTGCCTTTTTTGCATAGGTAGGTATTATGTATCGCTATGCGTGCATTCAAAAGTGGTTGAGGTTGAATGTTTTCCCCGAAAAGTTTTTTTTGGCTTATTTTTCAAACGTGGGATATTGATGGAAGTGGAGATAAAGATAATGATATTTACAACGAGCTATTTTTGTTTTATGCTTTTTGCAATGATGACGATGTTCATGATCATGAGAAGGGGATAATGATCATTTGAATTGTCGAGTTGGCTCAAGCGTTCTCTCTCTCTCTCTCTCGTTACATCATTATTGAAAGAGAGAAACCCTTTGACGCAATTATTTTATTTTCAAATGGAGGAGTGCATCGCAGGAGCTATAACTATGCACAGAGAGCTTAATATGGCTCAAAATGTTTATTGCGTATGGCAAAAGTGCTCCTGCTCCCCTTAATACCCTGTGCTTCTTCTGTAGACAGAAGTCATACAAAAATATGTTTACTCAAAAGAGTCGTTGACATTACGGGAGAAAGACGATTGTAGCTCGCACTAATGACATTGAATGGATGTAGATTTCTCATCTCATCTCCCCCTCAACTTACACATAAATACACGTGCTATTCTGGCGTGGCTGACTCGGATGGTAACAGAAGGGGCCGATTGGGAATAAGCGAAAAAAAAGTTGTCACGTGCGATGTGGTGGTGCGATACGGACGGATTCGCCACTGAAGTCAAGTCAAGTCACCAGCTTACAGACAGTCGCTTAAGGCTTTTGAAAGTAATAATGTTTATCTGAAATGATCTCGAAATCGAAACTGTCAAAAGTGAAGTGAGTGAATTGTCAGTGATTTTTTTACTGCTTTGGTGATGTTACACTGTTCTACACGCTTTAACATTTGTGCTTATTTCAACTAATGACTTCCTTCAAATGTTAATCCCTCCTATTGGAACTGGTAATTTGCCCATTTCCGAGAGATCTTTTTTCGGGAGCATGAAAACGACTTCAAAAAGAGTGGAAGTGGGATAATACCTAGTAATATAAATCTAAAAAGCTGTGCTGAGTTTGCAATAAATCAGAAGAAGATCAATTTTTACCTGTTTTTTTTTAAAGTTCCACTTCTCTCCCTCTGCCAGTGCAATATATCTGGTTCGTATGTCACCAAATAAGTCAATATCACTGCTCTGCTCTTCTCATAAAATGGTTAACTTCCCATAAAAAATCTCAACAGCACCTGGGGCCCTCCTCCCGCTCACTCACTCAATATCGCTTTTTCCCTGGGCGGCTTTGCCTCTCCTCTCGCGCTAGAAAAAATGACCAAAAAATTATGGAATATAAATCAAAGACACAATTCATTTCATGTACCTACTACATTACATAGGTAACTACTTACTACATGCATTCAGGGTTATTAAAGTCAGTTTATATTTTGCTCCGACTCAATAAATATCCTTCTCCCCTGTCAGTTCGGATGATGACGAAGAAGAGGAAGGAATGTCTACTCACTTACGCAGTCAGAAAGTTCCTAACGTTATTTGCTTTTGGAACTTTGAGGGAAAAAAATCTTTTAAAAAGTTGGGCCTTTCCCTTAGGAGGTAGTAAAATATGAATAAAAAATCTTTGACGACCCTCGGTTATTGCGTGCACATCACGTCAAAATGAAGTCAATCTCTGCAAGGCATTAAATAAAGAAAGCGAAGAGCCGAAGTCAGTTCAGTTCAGTGGCTTATTGAAACGTGAGATGAAGATTTTCGAGGAAGATCTGGACCTGGAATGAAGCTCTAAAGCTCGTACTTTTTTTGCGTTCACATACAGTATTATCATTTTTTATAGGCTGCCTCCTGCCTTTGCCCTCTCGCGCGCAGTAGTGAGCATTAAATAGCAATAACTGGGCTATATGAATTCCGCGGAAGGTAAAAGACATGAAGAATCCCTCTTGTGGAAGGAAATCAGGAAGATGAAAATCACACAAGGGAGAGAAAGAGAGATAGTATGCAATCAAATGTCGAGATTTGAGCAATTTTCCTAGAGTCTTTCATCCTCTTTCATTTTTTTCTTTCTTGGAAAACCGCATTCACTTTACATGAGGAAATGATAGCGATAGCGATGATCAAAAACGATACAAAAGAAAGGGAAATGCTTGACTAGAGACAAAAAGTCTTTGGAATGAAACACGGGCTTAATTACAAACGAATTTTCATTTCACTTTTTACAGCCTGCCTGCATGCATGCGCGTACATTGTTGTTGATGATGATGATGATCATTAGAGCAGAGCAATCAGGTGCATTTGTGCATTGAAGAGAGTTGGTAGGTAGTAGGTAGGTAGAAAGGGAGATATAGGAAAGGGGGAAATAAGCTGAATTTGGAAGCTGCGTCTTTTACCTCAAGTGACCTAATTTTTCGAGCTTTCTCAGCCTCCTCCTTCTTCTTCGTTCTCATCTCCATTTTAAATTCTCGGAAGAAAAACTTCGCTCACTCTCTTTGGTGTTGTCTTTTCATTAATCAAAGTAACACGCCAGTCACTCCTCACCCTTAATATCCTCGGCTGGCTGGTGGGTAGGGGCTTTTGCGAAATGAAAATGAAGCATTTTATTACTTCTCTCCTCCGAGTCTTTGGGATTTAGATGAGATGAAACAAGCTTTCGTCAGAGCAGCTAGTAGTATCTAGTAGCTCAAATGCTTTCTGCACTTTTGATTTTTAATGGCACTGCCGGAGAACGAAAGGAGGTTGTGTGATGTGATGGCTCTTCTAATCAATGTACCATTTCCTGTGCTATGATGATGATGATAGGATTGGACTACGATGTGCAAGCATGCACACATCCTCATGCCACACAGCCACATACACACAAAACAATTTTTATTGAACTTTGGAAACCCTTTGTTGCAATAAATTACTGGAAAACATCCAATAAGGGAATCATAAAAAGCCTAAGAACTAACCTCAAAAACAAAAGCACTCTTTTGGGAATTGGTAGACGAGTACCCTCGGAAAATCTGCACAATGCATTTCTAGATAGTCATCATGAACATGAAGGACCTGAGTAGTAGTAAGTAGAAGTGAAAGCAAGACTTTCTTAATGATTGTGCCTGGCCCCCTTGAAAAAAAAACTATCCATGTGCTATTGCTATTACCCTGCTGTTTTGAATATTTAATGAAATCAGTAATCTTGAACGAGTTGAGCAAGAATACTATGTTTTTGCATGACAATGCCACTCATGATGATATACAGCTTTCATTAGTTCCGTGATAGCCTTAATTAAGATTCGAGAATGAGAACGATCATCATCATTCCCCGGAAAACTTTTGGAGTGAAAGTAGTTTTCTCCGTTTCCCGACAGTCTGGCTACAAGCAACGCTGGCTACACCTTCGAAATTTTCATAAAGACCACGCTGGCAACATCCCTTAACTTTAAGCGCCACGCTGGCAACAAGTATGGACACGCTGGCTACATGACAATGCCACTCATGATGATATACAGCTTTCATTAGTTCCGTGATAGCCTTAATTAAGATTCGAGAATGAGAACGATCATCATCATTCCCCGGAAAACTTTTGGGGTGAAAGTAGTTTTCTCTTTTCGTTTTCTGATTTCTTTTTTTTCGAAATTCACAGAAGTAGAGAGAATTTTATGTACACAAAGTAATTTACTTGGTAACGATTTGATTTTGATATGGGAAAGGTGAAAGCATCTTTGTCCATTATCATCGAATCCTTCCATCCAACGATCCAACCAATCCACATCCATCCAAACTTCCCACAAAAAAGTAGTTGTAGTTGTACTATCTATGTAGCAGTGAGTGACTTGAAAGACTTAGAACTTATTGCCACGCAACGTCTTCAAAAATGTATTCTGAGTGCCTACTTTAAAAACAAAAAGGTAAACGATAACGAATTCCTTGAAAGATTTTCCCGATCCTCGTTTCCTCAAGATTTTCTCTCTCAGATAGATTTTCGTATTCTTTTTTGCGAGTGAGGTACTTACATACTTTTACACTCGCACAGGAAAAAGTATTAAGACAAGTGGATCCCAAAAAGCTATCAAAACTTATTTTTTCTCTTCCCTCTTAACACTTTCTTTCTCTTTAGTTGATCCGGTATGTGCCAATCCACGAGAAAAAAGTAAAGTCCGCAAGCTTTTAACTACTCCCCTGATCATTCATTCAGGAAAAAAAAGTATTCACAGACATTAAATTCACAGCTTAAAACTATTCTTCTTTACCACATTAAAAGGGAGAGGAGAAAGTTTTTACTGTTGTATTAAGGCCCTTCATCTATGTATGCATAAGTACATATGGTCTCTCGTTGAAGAATATAACTCATCAGCAATCAAGCTAAAAATTGATAGCTTTCCACTTTTTTCTTCTTCTTCGTTCTTTCTCTCTCTCATTTGGCTTCCAACGAGGACGTCAGGCATAACCTACTGTCGGCTGAGACAAGACAAGCAGACCGACCGAGATGAGATGCTCGGGAAAAAAATTACCTCCATCCAGAGGCAGGATCCGATCCTGCTTGTAAAAATACTTTGGAGAGCTCTAGATTCGAAAACTTTTTGGCAACTACTTTTCCATGAAAAAAGGGAATGAATGAGTGAATCAAACGAAAGAGAAGAATAAGTTTTCCCTTGTTTCAACAAGACATGGGATTCTAACTTGTCCATCGTTAACATTTCATATGAATGTACATAGGTATGTAAGTACATATACATATATCGCATCCCATATATTTATGTCCCTCAACTCCGTAAA